>CAVNYN010213600.1:0-16848 GCA_963692815.1 Nyctanthes arbor-tristis | reverse complement strand
CGTCCTAGCGCCGACTAAAAGCTTGTTTAGCCATTGTCGAGCATTAGGGAGCTAGTTAGAAGTTTTCTCATACTAGATCGCAGACCTGTATACTTGAGCGTTGACTAAAAGTGTGTTCCAGTCATTAAGCGCGAATTCCTAAGCTTGAGCACAGATTAAAAGCTTGTCCTAGTCATGGTTAAGTCTTAGGTCACTAGTTAGAAGCTTGTTGTTGTTTACATTGCAGACCTGTATACTTGAGTGCCGACTAATAGCATGTTCTAGTCATTGAACGCAAATTTCTCAACTTGAGCATAGTCTAAAAGCCTGTTCCAGTCTTGGTCAAGTGTTAAGCCGCTAGTTACAAACTAGTCCTGACTTATATAGCAGACCTGTGTACTTAAGCCCAGACTAAAAGTTGTTCTAGTCATTGAGCATGATTTTTTCGACTTGAGCACAGACTAAAAGCTTGTTCTAGCCACGGTCAAGCATTAGGCCGCTAGTTATAAGCTTGTTCGAACTTAGATCACGCACCTGTACACTTGAACGCAGAGCAAAAGTGCATTCTAGTCGTTGAGCTGGACTTCCTCGACTTGAGCACAGACTGAAAGCTTGTACTAGTCATGGTCAAGTGATGCGACGCTAGTTAGAAACTTGTTCTAACATAGATCGCAAACCTGTATGCTTTAGCGTGGACTAAAAGCTTGTTATTGTCATTGAGCTTGAATTCCTCGACTTGAGCACGAATTCTTTGACTTGAGCGCAGACAAAAAGCTTGTACTTGTCATGGTCAAGTGATACATCATAGAAGCTTGTTCTAACTTAGATCGCAGACTTGTGTACTTGAGCGAGGACTAAAAGCTTGTTCTAGTCATGGTCAAGTGTTTGGTCACTAGTTAGAAGCTTGTTCTAGTCATGGTCAAGTGTTTGGTCACTAGTTAGAAGCTTGTTCTAACTTAGATCGAAGACCTGTAACCTTGAGCTCAGAGTAAAGGCTTGTTCTGGTCGTTGAGCGCGAATTCCACGACTTAAGTACAGACTAAAAGCTTGTTCAAGTTATGGTCAAGTGTTAGGTCAGTAGTTAGAAGCTTGTTCTAAGTTAGATTGCGGACCTGTATACCTGAGCGTGGAATAAAAGCTTGTTATAGCCATTAAGCATGAATTCTTCGACTTGAGGGCAGACTAAAAGCTTGTTCTAGTCATGGGCAAGTGTTGGGTCGCTAGCTAGAAGCTTGTTCTAACTTGGATTACAGACCTATGTACCTGAGTGCAGACTAAAAGCTTGTTCCAGCCGTTGAGCGTGATCTTCAACTTGAGCGTAAACTAAAAGCTTGTTCTAGTCAGAGTCAAGTGTTAGGTTACTAGTTAGAGACATGTTCTAACTTAGATAGTAGACTTGTGTACTTGAGCCAAGACTAAAAACTTGTTCTAGTCATTGAGCGCGAATTCCTCGACTTGAGTTCAGATCTAAAAGCTTGTTCTAGTCATAGTCAAGTATTAGGTAGCCAGTTAGAAGCTCGCTCAAAATTAGATCGCTGACCTATATGCTTGAGTGCAGACTAAAAGCGTGTTCTAGATGTTGAGCGCACATTCCTTGACTTAAGCTCAGACTAAAAGCTTGTATTAGTCATGGCCAAGTGTAACCACACTACTGAGAAACTTGTTCTAACATAGATCGCAGGCTTGTATACTTTAGCGCACACTAAATGCTTTTTCTCATAGTTGAATGCAAATTCCTCGACTTGAGCGCAGACTAAAAGCTTCTACTAGTCATGGTCCACAGATAGGTCACTAGTTAAAAGCTTGTTCTAACTTAGATAGCAGAATTGTATACTTGAGCGCAGACTAAAAGCTAGTTTTGGATGTTAAGCATGAATTCTTCATGTTGAGCGTAGACTAAAAGTTCGTTCTAGTCATGGTCAAGTGTTAGGTCACTAGTTAAAAGCTTGTTCTAACTTTGATCGCAGACCTTTATACATGAGCGCAAACTAAAAGCTTGGTTTGGTCGTAGAGTGTGAATTTTTTGACATAAGTAAAAGCTTGTTCTAGTCGTGGTCATGTGTTAGGTCACTAGTTAGAAGCTTGTTCTAACTTAGATCGCAGACCCGTGCACTTGAACGCGGACTAAAAGCTTGTTCTAGTCGTTGAGCGCGAATTCTTCGACTTGTGCAGACTAAAAGCTTGTTCTAGTAATAGTCAAGTGTTAGGATAGAACCTTGTTCTAACTTAGATCACAGACCTGTAACCTTGAGTTCGGACTAAAGGCTTGTTCTAGTCATTGAGCGAGAATTTCACAACTTGAGCACAGACTAAAAGCTTGTTCAAGTTATGGTCAAGTGTTAGGTCGCTAGTTAGAAGCTTGTTCTAAGTTAGATCCCAGACCTGTATACTTGAGCACGGGCTAAAAGCTTGTTCTGGTCGTTTAGCGCAAATTCTTGGACTTGAGCATAGACTAAAAGTTTGTACTAGTCATGGTCAAGTGTTAGGTCGCTAGTTAAAAGCTTGCCCTAACTTAGATTGTAGACCTGTATATATGAGAGCGGGACTACAGGCTTGTTCTAGTCGTTGAGCATGAATTCTTCGGTCTGAGCGTCGACTAAAAGCTTGATCTAGTCATGGTCAAGAGTCAGTTCAGTAGTTAGAAGCTTGTTGTAACTTAGATCACAGACTTGTATACTTGCACGCAAACTGAATTATTCATCTTGAGCGCAGGCTAAAAGCTTGTTCTAGTCATGGTCAAGTGTTAAGTTACTAGTTAAAAGCTTGTTCTAACTTAGATCATAGACCTGTATACCTGAGGACAGACTAAAAGCTATATCTAGTCGTGGAGCTTGAATTCTTCGATATGAGTGCAGACTAAAAGCTTGTTCTTGTCATGGTCAAGTGTTAGTTAAAAGCTTGTTCTAACTTAGATCGCAGACCCGTGCGCTTGGACGTAGACTAAAAGTTTGTTCTAGTCATTGAACATGAATTCTTCGATTTGTGCACAGACTAAAAGCTTGTTATTGTAATAGACAAGTGTTAGGTCACTAGTTAGAGGCTTGTTCTAACTTAGAACGCAGACCTGTGTATTGGAGCGCGGACTAAAGCTTGTATTATGGTCGTTTAGCACAAGTTCTTTGACTTGAGTACAGATTCAAAGCTTGTACTAGTCGTAATAAAGTGTTAGGTCACTAGTTAGAAACTTGCTCTAACTTCGATTGCAAACATGTACACCTGAGCGTGGACTAAAAGCATGTTCTCATCATTAAGTGTGAATTCTTCGACCTGAGCGTAGACTAAAAGCTTGTTCGAGTCATAGTCAAGTGTTAGGCCACTGGTTAGAAGCTTGTTCCAATTTAGGTCGTAGGCCTGTATACTTGAATGGGGACAAAAAGCTTGTTTTAGTCTTTGAGCATGAATTCCTCGACTTGAGCGCGGACTGAAAGCTTGTTGTAGCCATGGTTAAGTATTAGGTCGCTAGTTAGAAACTTGTTTGAACTTAGATCGTAGACATGTATACTTTAGTGTGGACTAAAAGCGTGTTCTAGTTGATAAGCGTGAATTCCTCGACTTGAGTGCAGACAAAAAGCTTGTTCTAATCATGGTCAAGGGTTAGGTCACTTGTTAGAAGCTTATTTTCACTTAGATTGCGGACCTATATGGTTGAGCGTGTAGTGAAAGCGTGTAGCCATTGTGCGTGAATTCTTCGACTTGAGCGTAGACCAAAAACTTGTTCTAGTCATGGTCAAGTGTTTGGCCACTAGTTAGAGGCTTATTCAAACTTAGATCGCAGACATGTATACTTGAGCACGGACTAAAAGCTTGTTCTACTCATGGTCAAGTGATAGGTCACTTGTCAGAAGCTTATTTTAACTTAGATTGCAGACCTATATACTTGAGCGTGGAGTAAAAACTTGTTCTAGTCATTGTCCGTGAATTCTTCGACTTGAGCTTAGACCAAAACCTTGTTCTAGTCATGGTCAAGTGTTCGACCACTGGTTAGAAGCTTATTCGAACTTAGATCGTAGACCTGTGCACTTGGGCACGGACTAAAGCTTGTTCTAGTCATTGGGGCGAATTCCTCGTCTTGAGAATAGACTAAAAGCATGTTCTAATCATGGTCAAGTGTTAGGTCGCTAGTTAATCGCAGACCTATATACTTGGGCGCTAAGTAAAAGCTTGTTCTAGCCGTTAAGCGCTAACCCCTCGACAAAAATGTCAGCTAAAGCATGTTCTAGCTAAGGTCAAGTGTTAGATTGCTCGTTAGAATCGTGTTCTCACTTAGATCGCAGACCTGTATAATTGAGTGCAGATTAAAAGCTTATTCTAGTCGTTAAGCGCGAACTCCTAGACTTGAGCGCAGAGTAAAAGCTTGTTCTGGTCAAGGTCAAGTGTTAGATCGCTTGTTGGAATCTTGTTCAGACTTAGATTGCAGATCTATATGCTTGAGCACGGACTAAAAGCTTGTTCTAGTCGTTGAGCTTGAATTACACGACTTGGGCGCAGACTAAAAGCTTGTTCTAATCGTGGTCAAGTTTTAGGTCACTTGTTAGAAGCACTTGTTAGAAGCTTGTTCTAACTTAGATCAGAGACCGACATGCTTAAGCTTAGAACAAAAGCTTGTTCTAGTCGTTGAGCGTGAATTCGTCGACTTGACCGCAGAGTAAATGCTTGTTCTAGTCATGGTCAATTGTTCAGTCGCTCGTCAGAAACTTTTTTGAACATAGATCACAAACCTGTACACTTATGCGCAGACTAAAAGCTTGTTCTAGTCGTTGAGTAGTGAATTCCTCGACTTGAGCACAGGCTAAAAGCCTGTTCTAATCATGGCCAAGTTTTAGGTCGCTAGTTAGAAGCTTGTTAGAACTAGATCACAGACCTGTACACTTGAGCATGGACTAAAAGCTTATCCCAATCGTTCAGTGTGAATTACTCCACTTGAGCGCAAAGTAAAAGCATGTTCTAGTCATGGCCAAGTGGTCAATCGCTCGTTAGAAACTTGTTTTAACTCAGATCACAGACCTGTACACTTGTGTACGGACGAAAAGGTTGTTCTAGTCGTTGAGCGTGAATTCTTCGGATTGAGCGTTGATCCGTGTTCTAGTAGTCATGGTCGCTAGTTAGATGCTTGTTCTAACTTAGATCGCAGACCTATATCCTTTAGCGTCTACTAAAAGATTGTTGAAGTCCTTGAGCGCGAATTCCTCAACTTGGGCGCAGACTAAAAGCTTGAGTTAGGTCGCCAGCTAGAAGCTTGTTCTAACTTAGATCGTGGACCTGTATAGTTCAGCGTTGACTGAAAGCTCATTCTAGATGTTGAGCGTGAACTCCTCGACCTGAGCGTAGACTGAAAGCTGGTTCTGGTCAAGGTCAAGTCTTAAGTCGCTCGTTGGAAGCTTGTTCAAACTTAGATCGTAGACCTGTATGCGTGAGCGCAGAATAAAAGCCGTTAAGCACAAACTCCTGGACTTGATCGTAGACTAAAAATATGTTCTAGTCATGATCAAGTGTTAGGCTTCAAGTTAGAAGCTTGTTCTAACTTAGATCGCAGACCCGAACACTTGAGCATGGACTAAAAGCTTATTGTAGTCGTTGTGTGTGAATTCCTCCACTTGAGTGTAGACTAAAAGTTTGTTCTAGTCATGGTCAAGTGTTCAGTAGCTCGTTAGAAACTTGTTTTAGCTTAGATCGCAGCCATATATACTTGTGCGAGGACTCAAAGCCTATTCTAGTAGTTGAGCGTGAATTCTCCGGCTTAAGCGTAGGCTAAAACCGTGTTGTAGTCATGGTCTTGTATTAGATTGCTAGTTAGAAGCTTGTTCTCGTCATTGAGCGCGAGTTCCTTGACTTGAAGCATAATAGACTAAAAGCTTGTGCGAGTCGTGGTCAAGTACTAGGTCGCCAGCTAGAAGTTTGTTCTAACTTAGATCAAGGACTGACTAAAAGCTTGTTCGAGTCGTTGAGCGCGAACTCCTCGAGTTGAGCGCAGAATAAAAGCTTGTTCTGGTCAAGGTTAAGTGTTAGGTCACTCGTTGGAAGCTTGTTCATACTTAGATCATAGACCTGTATGCCTCTTCCGATCTAAAAGCTTACCCTAGCTATTAAGCGAAAACTCCTTGAATTGAGCGTAGGCTAAAAGCATGTTCTAGTCATGGTCAAGTGTTAGGTCGCTAGTTAGAAGCTTGTTCTGATTTAGATCTTAGACCTGTGTACTTAGGCATGGACTAAAGCCTGTTCTAGTCATTGGTCGCGAATTCCTCGTCCTGAGCACCGATCAAAAGCTTGTTCTAGCCATCATCAAGTGTTAGGTCGCTAGTTAGAAGCTTGTTCTAACTTAGATCACAGACTAACTTAATTGTACAAGGACTAAAAGCTTGTACTAGACGTTGAGCATGAATTCCTCGACTTGAGCACAAACTAAATGCTTGTTCTAATCGTGGTCAAGTGTTAGGTCGTTAGTTAGAAACTTGTTCTAACTTAGATAGTAGACCTGTGTACTTCAGCCTAGACTAAAAGCTTGTTCTAGTCATTGAGTAGGAATTCATCGACTTGAGGGCAGGTTAAAAGCTTGTTCTAATCATGGCCAAGTTTTAGTTCGCTAGTTAGAGGCTCGTTCTAACTTAGATCACAGACTTGTGCACCTGGGCAAAGACTAAAAGCTTGTTCCAGTCATTGAGCGCTAATTCCTCAACCTGAGCGCTGACTAAAAGCATGGTCTAGTCATGGTCAAGTGTTCAGTCACTCGTTAGAAACCTGTTCTAACTTAGACCACAGATCCGAAGGCTTGTGCGTGGACTAAAAGCTTGTTCTAGTCATTGAGCGTGAATTCTTTGGCTTGAGCATTGACTAAATCCGTGTTCTAGTCATGGTCTCATGTTAGGTCACTAGTTAGAAGCTTGTTCTAGCTTAGATTACAGACATGTATACCTGGGCGGGGACTAAAGCTTCTTTTAGACATTGAGCACGAATTCCTCGTCTTGAGTGCAGACTAAAAGCTTGTTCTAGTCATGGTCAATTGTTTGGTCAGTAGTTAGATGATTATTCTAACTTAGATCGCAAACCTGTACACTTCAGCATGGACTAAAAGCTTGTTGTAGTCCTTGATAGCGAATTCCACGACTTGAGCATAGACTAAAGGCTTGTGCTAGTCATGGTCAAGTGTTAGATCGCCAGCTAGAAGCTTGTTCTAACATAAATTGCGGACCTGTATACTTGAGCGCTGACTAAAAGCTTGTTCTTTGACTCGAGCGTAGACTAAAAGCTTGTTCTAGTCATGGTCAAGTGTTAGGTCTCTAGTTAGAAGCTTGTTCTAACTTAGATCGAAGACCTGTACACCTGAGCGCAGACTCAAAGCTTGTTACTGTCGTTGAGCATGAATTCTTCAATTTGAGCGCAGAGTAAAGGCTTGTTCTAGTCATAGTTAAGTGTTAGGTCGCTAGTTAGAAGCATGTTTTAACTTAGATTGCAGACTTATAAGCTTGAGCGAGGACTAAAAGCTTATTCTAGTCGTTGAGCGTGAATTCTTCGACTGGAACGCATACTAAAAGCTTGTTCTAGTCATGGTCAAGTGTTCAATCGCTCGTTAGAAACCTGTTCTAACTTAGACCACAGATCCGAAGGCTTGTGCGTGGACTAAAACCTTGTTCTAGTCGTTGAGAATGAATTCTTCGGCTTGAGCATTGACTAAATCCATGTTCTAGTCATAGTCTCGTGTTAGGTCACTAGTTATAAGCTTGTTCTAGCTTAGATTACAGACATGTATACCTGGGCGGGGACTAAAGCTTCTTTTAGTCATTGAGTGCGAATTCCTCATCTTGAGCGCATACTAAAATCTTGTTCTAGTCATGGTCAATTGTTTGGTCAATAGTTAGATGATTATTCTAACTTAGATCGCAAACCTGTACCTTTCAGCATGGACTAAAGGCTTGTTCTAGTCCTTGAGAGCGAATTCCACGACTTGAGCATAGACTAAAGGCTTGTGCTAGTCATGGTCAAGTGTTAGATCGCCAACTAGAAGCTTGTTCTAAAATAGATTGCGGGCTTATATACTTGAGCGCTGGGTAAAAGCTTGTTCTAGTCGTTGAACTTGAAATCCTTGACTTGAGCGCAGACTAAAAGCTTGTTCTAGTCATGGTCAAGTGTTAGGTCTCTAGTTAGAAGTTTGTGCTAACTTAGATCGAAGACCTATACACCTGAGCGTAGACTCAAAGCTTGTTATTGTAGTTGAGCATGAATTCTTCGATTTGAGCACAGACTCAAAGCTTGTTATTGTCGTTGAGCATGAATTCTTCGATTTGAGCGTAGAGTAAAAGCTTGTTCTGGTCATAGTAAAGTGTTAGGTCGCTAGTTAGAAGCATGTTTTAACTTAGATTGCAGACCTAAAAACTTGAGCGAGGACTAAAAGCTTATTCTAGTCGTTGAGCGTGAATTCTTCGACCGGAACGCAGGCTAAAAGCTTGTTTAGCTAGCCATGGTCAAGTATTAGGACACCAGTTAGAAACTTGTTCTAACTTAAGTAGCTGATGTGTGCACTTGAGCCCGGACTAAAAGCATGTTCTTGCCGTTGAACGTGAATTCCTCATCTTGAGCACCAACTAAAAGCTTGTTCTAGCCATAGTCGAGTGTTAGGGTGCTAGTTAGAAGCTTGCTCATACCTAGATCGCAGCCCTATATACTTGAGCGTTGACTAAAAGCGTGTTCCAGTTGTTAAGCGCGAATTCCTAAACTTGAGCACAGACTAAAAGCTTGTCCTAGTCATGGTTAAGTGTTAGGTCACTAGTTAGAAGCTTGTTGCCGTTTACATTGCAGACCTGTATACTTGAGTGCGGACTAATAGCATGTTCTAGTCATTGAACGCGAATTCTTCAACTTGAATATAGGCTAAAAGCCTGTTCCAGTCATGGTCAAGATCGGAAGAGCCGCTAGGTACAAACTTGTTCTGACTTATATAGCAGACCTATGTACTTAAACCCAGACTAAATGCTTATTCTAGTCATTGAGCATGAATTTTTCAACTTGAGCACAGACTAAAAGCTTGTTCTAGCCATGGTCAAGCATTAGGCCACTAGTTAGAAGCTTGTTCGAACTTAGATCGCGCACCTGTATACTTGAACGCAGAGGAAAAGTGCGTTCTAGTCGTTGAGCTCGACTTCCTCGACTTGAGTGCAGACTGAAAGCTTGTACTAGTCATGGTCAAGTGATACGACGCTAGTTTGAAACTTGTTCTAACATAGATCGCAGACCTGTATGCAATAGCGAGGACTAAAAGCTTGTTCTTGTCATTGAGCTTGAATTCCTCAACTTAAGCACGAATTCTTTGACTTGAGCGCAGACAAAAGGCTTGTACTAGTCATGGTCAAGTGATAAGTCACTAGTTAGAAGCTTGTTCTAACTTAGATCGCAGACTTGTGTACTTGAGCGAGGACTAAAAGCATGTTCTAGTCATTGAGCATGAATACTTCATCTTCAGCGCAGGGTAAAAGCTTGTTCTAGTCATGGTCAAGTGTTTGGTCGCTTGCCAGAAGCTTGTTCATACTTAGATAGCAGACCTGTAACCTTGAGCTCAGAGTAAAGGCTTGTTCTGGTCGTTAAGCGCGAATTCCACGACTTGAGTTCAGATTAAAAGCTTGTTCAAGTTATGGTCAACTGTTAGGTAGCTAGTTAGAAGCTTGTTGTAAGTTAGATCGTGGACCTGTATACCTGAGCGTGGAATAAAAGCTTGTTATAGCCGTTAAGCATGAATTCTTCGACTTAAGGGCAAACTAAAAGCTTGTTCTAGTCATGGTCAAGCGTTAGGTCGTTAGTTAGGAGCTTGTTCTAATTTAGATTAAAGACCTATGTACCTGAAAGCAGACTAAAAGCTTGTTCCAGCCGTTGAGCATGAATTCTTTGACCTGGGTTCAGACTAAAAGCTTGTTCTAGTCAGAATCAAGTGTTATGTCACTAGTTAGAAACTTGTTCTAACTTAGATAGTAGACCTGTGTACTTCAGCCTAGACTAAAAGCTTGTTCTAGTCGTTGAGTAGGAATTCATCGACTTGAGGGCAGGCTAAAAGCTTGTTCTAGCCATAGTCAAGTATTAGGTCACTAGTTAGAAGCATGCTCACACTTAGATCGCTGACCTATATGCTTGAAGGCAGAGTAAAAGTGTGTTCTAGTCATTGAGCGCAAATTCCTTGACTTAAGCATAGACTAAAAGCTTGTATTAGTCATGGTCAAGTGTTAGGACACTAGTGAGAAACTTGTTGTAACATAGACCTCAGACCTGTATACTTTAGCGCGGACTTAAAGCTTTTTCTCGTAGTTTAGCGCGAATTCCTCGAGTTGAGCATAGACTAAAAGCTTTGAGTAGTCATGGTCGACTGTTAGGTCACTAGTTAAAAGCTTGTTCTAACATAGATCACAGACTTGTATACCTGAGCACGGACTAAAAGCTAGTATTGGATGTTAAGCGTGAATTCTTAATCTTGAGCATAGACTAAAAGCTAGTTCCAGCCATGATCATGTGTTATATCACTAGTTAAAAGCTTGTTCTAACTTAGATCGCAGACTAAAAGCTTGTTTTGGTCGTGGAGCGTGAATTCTTCGACATGAGATCAGACTAAAAGCTTGTTCTCGTCGTAGTCATATGTTAGGTCACTAGTTAAAAGCTTGTTCTAACTTAGATCGCAGACCCTGGGACTTGAACGCGGACTAAAAGCTTGTTCTAGTCATTGAGCGCGAATTCTTCGACTTGTGCGCAGACTAAAAGCTTATTCTAGTAATAGTCAAATGTTAGGTCACTACTTAGAAGCTTGTTCTAACTTAGATCATAGACCGGTAACCTTGAGCTCAGACTAAAGGCTTGTTCTGGTCTTTGAGCATGAATTCCACGACTTCAGTATAGACTAAAGCTTGTTCATGTCAAGGTCAAGTATTAGGTCACTAGTTAGAAGCTTGTTCTAAGTTAGATCACAGACCCATATACCTGAGCACAGACTAAAAGCTTGTTATAGCCGTTGAGCATGAATTCTTCGACTTGAGGGCAGACTAAAAGCTTGTTCTAGTCATGGTCAAGTGTTAGGTCGCTAGTTAGAAGTTTGTTATAACTTAGATTACAGACCTATGTACCTGAGTGCAGACTAAAAGCTTGTTCCAGCCGTTGAGCGTGAATTCTTCAACTTGAGCGTAGACTAAAAGCTTGTTCTAGTCAGAGTCAAGTGTTAGGTTACTAGTTAGAAACTTGTTCCAACTTAGATAGTAGACCTGTGTACTTGAGCCAAGACTAAAAGCTTGTTCTAGTCATTGAGCGCGAATTCCTCGACTTGAGTGTAGACTAAAAGCTTGTTCTACAGTCAAGTATTAGGTCGCTAGTTAGAAGCTCGCTCAAAATTAGATCACTGTCCTATATGCTTGAGTGCAGACTAAAAGCGTGTTCTAGTCGTTGAGCGCAAATTCCTTGACTTAAGCTCAGACTAAAAGCTTGTATTAGTCATGATACCAAACATGTATACTTGAGCACGGGCTAAAAGCTTGTTCTGGTCGTTTACGCGAATTCTTTGATTTGAGCATAGACTAAAAGTTTGTACCAGTCGTGGTCAAGTGTTAAGTCGCTAGTTAGAAGCTTGCCCTAACTTAGATTGTAGACCTGTATACATGAGAGTAGACTAAAGGCTTGTTCCAGTCGTTGAGCATGAATTCTTCGACCTGAGCGTCGACTAAAAGCTTGATCTAGTCATGGTCAAGAGTCAGGTCAGTAGTTAGAAGCTTGTTGTAACTTAGATCACAGACTTGTATACTTGCGCGCGAACTGAATTATTCATCTTGAGCGCAGGCTAAAAGCTTGTTCTAGTCATGGTCAAGTGTTAAGTCACTAGTTAAAAGCTTGTTCTAACTTAGATCGCAGACTTGTATACATGAGAACAGACTAAAAGCTTGTTCTAGTCGTGGAGCATGAATTCTTCTACCTGACGTGTGCTCTTCCGATCTTCTTGTCATGGTCAAGTGTTAGGTCGCTAGTTAAATGCTTGTTCTAACTTAGATCGTAGACCCGTGCGCTTGGAAGCAGACTAAAAGCTTGTTCTAGTCATTGAACAAGAATTCTTCAATTCATGCACAGACTAAAAGCTTGTTCTTGTAATAGTCAAGTGTTAGGTCACTAGTTAGAGGCTTGTTCTAACTTAGAAAGCAGACCTGTGTACTTGAGCGCGGACTAAAAGCTTGTTCTGGTCGTTTAGCACAAATTCTTTGACTTGAGCACAGACTCAAAACTTGTACTAGTCGTAATAAAGTGTTAGGTCGCTAGTTAGAAACTTGCTCTAAATTCGATTGCAAACATGTACACCTGAGCGTGGACTAAAAGCATGTTCCAGTCATTAAGCGTGAATTCTTCGACTTGAGCGTAGGCTAAAAGCTTGTTCTAGTCTGTCAAGTGTTAGGCTACTAGTTAGAAGCTTGTTCCAACTTAGTTCATAGGCCTGTATACTTGAATGGGGACAAAAAGCTTGTTTTAGTCTTTGAGAGCGAATTCCTCGACTTGAGCGTGGACTAAAAGCTTGTTGTAGCCATGGTTAGAAGCTTGTTCAGAACTTAGATCGCAGACCAGTATACTTTAGCGTGGACTAAAAGTGTGTTCTAGTTGATGAGCGTGAATTCCTCGACTTGAGCGCAGATAAAAAGCTTGTTCTAATTATGGTCAAGCGTTAGGTCACTTGTTAGAAGCTTATTTTTACTTAAATTGCGGACCTATATACTTGAGCGCAGACTAAAAGCTCGTTCTAGCCGTTGTGTGTGAATTCTTTGACTTGAGCGTAGACCAAAAACTTGTTCTAGTCATGGTCAAGTGTTTGGCCACTAGTTAGAAGCTTATTCGAACTTAGATTGCAGACCTATATACTTGAGCACGGACTAAAAGCTAGTTCTACTCATGGTCAAGTGTTAGGTCAGTTGTCAGATGCTTATTTTAACTTAGATTGCAGACCTATATACTTGAGCGCGAACTAAAAGCTTGTTCTAGTCATTGTCCGTGAATTCTTCTACTTGAGCTTATTTGAACTTAGATCGCAGACCTGTAGACTTGAGCGCAGACTAAAAGCTTGTGCTTGACATGGTCAGGTGTTAGGTCGCTAGTTAGAAGCTTTTTCCAACTTAGATTGCTGGCCTCTATACTTGAGCGTTGACTAAAAGCTTGTTCTAATCATGGTCAAGTGTTAGGTTCCTAGTGAGAAGCTTGTTCTAACTTAGATCATAGACCTGTATATTTGAGCACAAACTAAAATCTTGTTCTAGTCGTTTAACGTGAATTCGTCGACTTGAGTGCAGACTACAAGCGTGCGCTAGTCATGGCCAAGTGTTAGGGTGCTAGTTAGAAGCTTGTTCTAACATAGATCGCAGACCTGTATACTTTAGTGCGGACTAGAAGCTTGTTCCAGTAGTTAAGCGCGAATTCCTCGACTTGAGCACAGACTAAAAGCTTGTACTAGTCATATTCAAGTGTTAAGTTACTCGTTAGAAGCTTGTTCTAACTTAGATTGCCGACCTATATACCTCAGCGCAGACTAAAAGCTTGTTCTAGCCGATGAGCGTGAATTCTTTGGCTTGGGCGTAGACTAAAAGCTTCTATTGGCCATGGTCAAGTGATAGGTCACTAGTTAAAAGCTCGTTCTAACTTAGATCGCAGACTCGTATACTTGAACGCGGACTAAAAGCTTGTTCTAGTTGTTGAGCATGAATTCTTCACCTTGAACGTAGACTAAAAGCTTGTTCTAGTCATGGACATGTGTTAGGTCACTAGTTCAAAGCTTGTTCAAACTTAAATCGCAGACCTATAAACTCAAGCGCGGACTAAAAGCTTGTTCTCGTCGCCAACCAGTGTACTTGAGCGCATAGACTAAAAGCTCGTTCTAGTTGTTGAGTGCGAATTGCTCGACTTTAATGCTGACTAAAAGCTTGTTCTGGCCATGGTCTAGTATTAGGTCGCAAGTTAGAAGCTTGTTCGAACTTAGATCACAGACCTATATGCTTGAGAAAGGACTACAAGCTGGTTCTAGTCATTGAATGTGAATTCCTTGACTTTAGCGCAGGCTAAAAGCTTGTTCTTATCATGGTCAAGTGTTAGGTTGCTAGTTAAAAGCTTTTTCGAACTTGGATTGCAGACCTGTATGCTCGAGCACGGACTAAAGGCTTGTTCTAGTCATTGAGCACGAATTCTTCGACTTGAACACAGACTAGAAGCTTGTTCTAGTCATGGTGAAGTGTTAGGTCCCTAGTTAAAAGCCTGTTCTAAATTAGATCGCAAACCTGTATGCTTGTGCGTGGACTAAAAGCTTGTTCTAGTCGTTTT
Organism: Nyctanthes arbor-tristis; assembly: GCA_963692815.1. Taxonomy (NCBI): domain Eukaryota; kingdom Viridiplantae; phylum Streptophyta; class Magnoliopsida; order Lamiales; family Oleaceae; genus Nyctanthes; species Nyctanthes arbor-tristis. Next base: position 2,568 of record CAVNYN010213600.1, on the reverse strand, counting down.
GCATGAATTCCCAAATGTAAGCACAGACTATATGTTTGTTCTAGTCATGGTTAAGTGTTTGGTCACTAGTTAGAAGCTTGATCAAACTTAGATCCCAGACCGGTTTATTTGAGCATGGAGTAAAGGCTTGTTCTATTTGTTGGGCGCGAATTTCTCGACTTGGGTGTAGACTAAAAGCTTGTTCTATCATGGTCAAATCTTATGACGCTAGTTAGAATCTTGTTCTAACTTTGCTCGTAGGCCTGCAAACTGGAGTGCAGTCAAAAAGCTTATTCTAGTCACTGTGCGTGAATTCTTTGACTGGAGAACAGAATAAAAGCTTGCTCTAGACATGGTCAAGTGTTAGGTCGCAAGTTAGGAGATTGCTCTAACTTAGATCGCGGATCTGTAAACTTGAGAATGAATTAAAGGCTTGTTCTAGTCGTTTAGCGCGAATTCTTCGACTTTACCACAGACTAAATGCTTGATCTTGTCATGGTCAAGTGTTAGGTCGCTAGTTAGAAGCTCATTCCAACTTAGATCGTGGACCTGTATACTTGAGCGGGGATTACAGGCTTGTTCTAGCCTTTGAGTGCGAACTCCTCAACTTAGCGTAGACTAAAAGCCAGTCCTAGTCATGATCAAGTGTTAGGTCACCAGTTAGAAGCTTGTTCTAACTTAGATCGGAAGAGCACTGTATACCTGAGCACAAACTAGAAGCTTGTTCTAGTCTTTGAGCATGAATTCTTCAACCTGAACATAGAGTAAAAGTTTGCTCTAGTCATGGTAAAGTGTTAGGTCACCAGGTTGAAGCGTGTTCTAATTTAGATAGCCGACATGTGTACTTGGCCCCAGACTAAAAGCTTGTTCTAGTCGTTGAGTGAGAATTCGTCGACTTGAGTGCAGACCTAAAGCTTGTTCTGATCATGGTCAAGTGGCAGGCCACTAGTTAGAAGCTTGTTCTAATCGTTGAGCGTGAATTCCACCACTTTAGCGTAGACTAAAAGCTTTCTCTTGTCATGGTCAAGTGTTAAGTCACTAGTTAGAAGCTTTTTCGAACTTAGGTTGCAGACCTGTATACTTGAGCGCAGACCAAAAGCTTGTTCTAATCATGATAAAGTATTAGGTCACTAGTTAAAAGCATATACTAACCTAGATCACCGACCTGTGCACTTGAACGTGGACGAACAGCTTGTTCTTGCAATGGTTAAGCGTTAGGTCGCAAGTTAGAAGCTAGTTCTAACTTGGATAGCGGACTAAAAGCTTGTTCTAGTCATTGGGCGCGAATTCTTCAACTTGGGCGCGAACTAAAAGCTTGTTCTAGTAATAGTCAAGTGTTAGGTCACTAGTTAGAAGCTTGTTCTAACTTAGATTGCGGACCTGTATACTTGAGCACCGGCTAAAAGCTTGTCCGGTCATTTATCGCGAATTATTCGACTTGAGCACAGACTAAAAGTTCGTACTAGTCACGATCAAGTGTTAGGTCACTAGTTAGAAGTTTGCCCTAACTTAGATTGTAGACCTGTACGCATGAGTGCGGACGAAAGGCTTGTTCCAGTCATTAAGCGTGAATTCCTTGACCTGAGCATCAACTAAAAGCTTGTTCTAGTCATGGTCAAGAGTTAGGTCAGTAGTTAGAGAAGCTTGTTCTAACTTAGATCGCAGACATGTATACTTGTGCGCGAACTAAAAGCTTGTTTTAGTCATTGAGTGTGAATCCTCGACTTGAGTGCAGACCAAAACCTTGTTCTAATCTTGGCCAGGTGTTTGGTAACTCGTTAGAAGCTTGTTCTTACTTAGATCACATACCTGCATACTTAAGCACGGACTAAAAGCTTGTTCTAGTCATTGACCGAGAATCCAGCGATTTGAACGCAGACTAAAAACTTGTACTAGTCATGGTAAAGTATTAGGTCACTATTTAAAAGCATATTCTAACTTAGATCACCGACCTGTACACTTGAACATGGACGAATAGCTTGTTCTAGTCATGGTCAAGCGTTAGGTTGCAAGTTAGAAGCTAGTTCTAACTTGGATAGTGGACCGATATACTTGAGCGCAGACTAAAACCTTGTTCTAGTCATGGTTAAGTGTTACGTCCCTAGTTACATGTTTGTTCTAACTTAGATGGCAGACTAAAAGCTTATTCTAGTCGTGGTCAAGTGTTAGGTCGCTAGTTAGAAGCTTTTTCGAACTTAGATTGCAGACTTGTATACTTGAACGCGGACTAAAACCTTGGTCTAGTCGTTAAGCGTGAATTCTGCAACTTGAGCCGGGATTGCAAGCTTGTTCTAGTCATGGTCAAGTGTTAGGTCCCTAGTTAGAAGCTTGTTCGAACTTAGATCGTAGAACAGTATACTTGAGCGGGGACTAAAAGCTTGTTAGGTCACTAGTTAGAAGCTCGTTCTAACTTAAATCGCGGACCTCTATACTTGAGAATGGACTAAAGGCTGGTTCTAGTCGTTGAGCGCGAAACCCTCAACTTTAGCACAGGCTAAAAGTTTGTGCTTGTCATGGCTAAGTGTTAGATTGCTAGTTAGAAGCTTGTTCAAACTTAGATCGTATACCTCTATACTTGATCGGGGATTA
>CAVNYN010213596.1:0-10284 GCA_963692815.1 Nyctanthes arbor-tristis | reverse complement strand
GACAAAGTCGCTCCAATATATCAAAAGCAGCGGGCCTGTTGGGACGACCGACTTAGGGGCGACATGTCGCTGCAAATAATAAATTGCAGCGACTTCTTTACCTGTAGGGGCGACAAAAGTCGCCACTACATGCCCAACTTCTTGTAGTGTTAGAGACTGTTAATTCTACTCCTGTTCTTACTACTTGGTGTGGCACAGATTGTTCTTCTAATTCTGGACTAATTTTCTTGATTACAATTAGAGCATTTTCTGGACTATTAATAATCTGTGTTTGCTCTTCTTTTGTCTTTAGAAAATTTTGAACTCAAAGTGACTATCCTTTTGTTCTTCATTGGCTGAAATTGCACAAACAAAGTTTCTTGGAAAATATTCAGGGCCTTGGCTCATACCGGGTAACATCTAAACCATCTCTTTACTTTCTGGCTTGATCTATTCCAAAAGAAACTTATCAAATTAGTAATTCCTTGCTGCCTTTGTCTTGGGTCTCCTACGAGGATCCTTGAAGCTGAGGGGCTGGGATTATAGGATTTGCTAAGAGTATTTTGGAATAGGATTATCGAACCTTGCAAGTTAATTTTGTTTCTCAGAGTTTTTTGCTTAATTTTCATTGATTCTTGAGACTATACTGACCTCTAATTCTGTCAATTAAGGTCAATCTTGTTTCTTACTTTGTGTAACTCTTGGAATATAGAACCATGCATAAGTGTAACTGCTTTTGATTAAAGTCTGCTCTCCATTGTTACTGTTTGTCGTAATTGAGCTTTGCATTTAATTAAATCTTTGTGAGTATTTTTGTTGTATGTTTGTTCTGATCGCATCAATTTCTAGGTGTGATATTGATGTGTGGATTGATACTAGAGATTTTAGTCTCTAGCGCCAGTAGATACGTGCCTTGTCGTTACAACAAAAATGTGCTTATACTCTTGATTCTTCATATCCTGCTGAGTTCAGTGCATTTAGGCCTAAAGAAATAGATGAACAAGCATGGAGTTCCATTTTCTTGCATTTGTCTGACAATGTTTTAAGAAAAGTGGGTGAGACTATTTACTGCTAGCCAACTTTGGTTAAAACTTAGAAGTTTATACCTCACTAGAACTATGCCAAACAAATGTTTTCTTCTGAATCAGTTTTTTGCTTTCAAATTTGATAACAATTTAAATCTTGAAGACAACATTGATAGATTTATAGAATTAACTCAAGATTTGGCAAATTGTGAAGAAAAGATTTCAGAAGATCAACAAGTAATTGCTCTTTTAAATTCTCTTGGTGAAAAGCATAAGGATTTGAAAAACGCTCTTCGGTATGGTCGAGAGTCTGTAACTATTGATGAAATCATTACTGCTATGAGAAATAAAGACCTTGAGTTAAAATGTGAACAAAAAGATTTTGGAAAATCCAATGCTTATTTTGTTAAAGGAAAACATTCTAAAAAGGGTAACAAGAATTCTAACTCTTCCAATTCTAAACATAATAAGAATTTTTCTGGAAATGGAAAAGGTAAAGATTCGTCAAAAGGAAAAGGAAAGAGTAAAAAGGATAAAAAGTGATTCTACTATGGAAAAATGGGTCATTTTGCTAAAGAGCGTTTTGAAAAGATAAGGGATATGAAAGAAAACTTTAAAATGAGGGTAAAGTTGCTGCTGTCCAGAATAATCCTAGCAAGAAAATGGTAGTGTGTATGCGGTGACATTTTCTGATCATATAAATGAATGGATTCTTGATTCTAGTTGCACTTTTCATATGAGTCTCATGCGGGACTGGTATTCTGATTTAACATTGCTTGATGGTGGTTCTGTGCATTTGGTAAAGAAGGATGCATGTGAAATAAAAGGCATAGGAACGATGACCATCAAATTTGATGATGGGAAAACTGCAACTTTAGAAAAAATCAGATATGTGATTAATGATTCTTTTGAATTGTTGAATGTGCCTAAAGTGAATGGATTATACACTGTGCATGCTGTTCCTGTTGTTCATTCTGTATATGTTACTCATTCTCTAAATAAGACTCAAATGTGGCACTATAGACTAGGACATATTTCTGAAAAAGGTTTGCAAATTCTGTATGAAAATGGTGCTTTTGGAAAAGATAAAATTGAGAAACTTCCATTATATCAGGAGTGTATCACTGGTAAAAAACATAGGCTACCTTTTAAACAAGGAGTTCATAAAACTAGAAATATTTTAGAATATGTACGTGCTAATCTTTGGGGGCCTGTCCCTATGCAAACTATTTCTGGTTTTAAATATTACCTTGTAATTGTTGATGATTTTTCAAGGAAAAATTGAGTTACTTTACTCAAATTAAAATCTAACACTTTTTAGAATTTTAAAACTTTGGAAAACACTTAGTGAAAATCAAGCTAACAAAAAGGTGAAAGTGTTGAGAACAAACAATGGTCTGGAATTTTGCAATACTAAGTTTGATTCCTTTTGTCAAAATAATGACACTTTAAGGCATAGAATAGTGGTACACACACATCAATAGAATGGGAAAGCCCAGAGAATGAATAGGACCTCGTTAAACAAAACTAGATGCATGTTATTTGGGGCAGGAATGACAAACTTTTTGGGGTGAAACTGTTAAAACTGCATCATTTCTTTTTAACATAAGCCCCTCTACTTCAATGGACAATAAAACCTCTGATCAAATCTGTTCCGGGCACTTACCTATTTATTTTTTTTTGAAAATCATTGGTTGTACTACTTTTGCTCATCAAAAGCATGGTAAGTTAGAGCCCAGATCCTTAAAGTCTGTTTTTCTTGGTTATGAACAAGGAACAAAAGGTTATAGACTTTGGGATTTTCAAAGAGGGGGTTTTAGTGCCATTGTAAGTAGGGATGTGATTTTCAATGAGTCTGAAATGCCATGTTTTAAATCAAAACCAGTAGTTTCTGATGTTGATAATGCTTTGCATAGACATGGCGTGACTTATTGGGATGATTTTGAAAATGTGCAAAGTGATTCTGTGCTTGATATTCAGCATGAGGTGAAGCCACCTCAAGGTGGAGTTCACAATGTGATTGTTAATGATTTTAATGATAATTCTCCTGAAATTGATGTGCATAGTGATCTTTTTTATGTTGTTGATTATCATACTAATGAGCAAATTGCTGAAACTGTTGAAAATCCTCTTGATAACTATTAGCTTGCTAGGGACAGAACTAGGAGGAATCCTAGACTTTTTGTTAGACTTTCTAATCCTGATTTTGTGTATTCAAATTCTACTAATCTTTCTGATGAATCTGAGCGTGTTACATTTGATAAAATGTTACTGTCAAAAGATAAGGATAAATGGTTTGTTGCTATGCATGAAGAAATGGATGTGTTATATAAAAATCAGACTTGGGTTTTAGTTCCAAAACTAAAAGATAAGAAAGTTATTGCTTGCAAATGGATTTTTAAAATAAAAAAAATGGGGAAGGGCAGGTTGGTGGGATGAGGTACAAGGCAAGGCTAGTTGCAAAAGGGTTTTCTGAAAAGGGGGCTATTGGTTACAATGAGATTTTTGTACATGTAGTCAAATACACTGTTATTAGGTCATTCCTTGCTCTTGTAACTCATTTCAATTTTGAACTTGAGCAACTTGATATGAAAACAGCTTTTTCTTATGGTGATCTTGATGAGACTATTTGCATATGTCAACCTCAAGGTTTTGAAGTTAAAAATAAGTTGAACCATAGTTGTTTGTTGAAAAAGTCTCTTTATGGGCTTAAACAAGCCCCTAGGCAGTGGTACAAATGTTCTGAAACTTATATGCTGAAATTGAACTTTAAGAAAAGTCAATATGATCCTTGTTCGTTTTTTAATGGTGTTGGTGGTGAAAATACTACCTATTTGCTTTTATATATTGACGATATGTTACTTGATAGTAAAAATATGTGTGATATCAACATTACAAAAGAGAAATTGAAACAAGAAATTGAAATGAAAGATATAGGTCCTGCTCGAAAAATTTTTGGAATGAATATTGTTAGGAGTAGAATTATTCTCTTTTCTTGAATCAATTTTCTTATATTGTTAAAGTGCTTGAGAAATTTGCTGTGTTTGATGCAAAACTAGTTTCTTTACCTTTGGCAAGTCATTTTCTGTTGTTTGCTGATTGATGTCCTACTTCGAAAGAGGAATTGAACAGGATGGAAAATGTGCTCTATGCTAATGCCGTAACGTCAATTATGTACTTAATGGTCTGCACTAGACCTGATTTGCCTCATGCAATCAGTGTCTTAAGTAGATACATGGCTAATCCAGGGGAATTATATTGGACAGCCATGAAATGGCTACTGAAATACTTAAAATGACACGCCCCACCCCTAGTAACTCTAACTTACTTGAGGTGTGATATGCGCCGACGATAAATTCCAACTATAAGTTAGAATCTACCGTCAAGGATCATGAACATTCTAATTATCCTGGAAATATTTTGCAATATCTCCTCTAATTTAACAACAAAACCAACCTGGATAAATTCCCAACACCAACACATTACCACCTCACAATCTAATAATTTCTCATTATAAGTAACACCACTCCATCAATGAAGAAATATCCTAAATTGAATATAATTCACATGAGAACACCCAATACATAGTAGCGAATTAGCCGTAATAAAGCCTATAATTCATAATAACAACAAACCCATAACAATCTCGATGTGGTGGCTCAAATTCTTGAAATAGCAGGCTCAACTATAATGCGTTGCCCAAACATCCAGTTACCACCTGGAAAGAAAATCATTTAGGAAAAACATATGAGCTAACTAGCCCAGTGAGTGGAGTTTTTAAATAAATGTGCCTTGGGAAGTCAAAATATATCTTTTGAAAAAATTAGAAATAAAATGAAAATCATGGACTTTTATAATTTGAAACTGAAATCTCAATATAACAACATTGATAAAATCATTACATGTTGGAACACATCATGAATATCGTTTCATTTAATATTCATCATAGAATTCACCCCAAAGAGTATCCATAATTTCCTGTCTCATGTAACCATATTCATTTTGCATCATACACGCATAGACACCAGCTTGAGCCGTAGGTATCATATGACCCCTTCGCCCTAGGCAGCACCACAGTTAGCTTGAGCCATAGCTAGCACATTTTGCCCCTTCGCCTGGGCGGCATATCATCTAGTCAGATTGAGCCATAGGCCCCTTCGCTCATAGGCAACATATTCATAACATTGGATACAAGTTTGGGGGTTTCCATACATCATAAATCATGTTTCAAATCAGACATTTCTCTAAAAATCATGAATCATCATTTCATATTAACATCCATATGAACTTTTCTTAAGAAGGCGTCATCTTTTATGAAATTTCATAGAAATGCATCATCATAAACATTTCAAATTCTTATGAAATACATCATCATCATAAAACTTTTTAAGCTCAAGTTAAATCAAAGCATAATAAATTTCATTTAGAAAGAAAAGAAGAGGAAAAGCTCCACTTACTGGCTAAGTAGCAATATAGCTGCTTTCGTGTTTCATTTCTTGTTAATCTTTATAATTTCCTGTAACATAGGTAATGTAACGATGCTCTCCACTTTAACATGATATTATCCACTTTGGGCCTAGCTCGCGTGGTTTTGCTCATAGGTTCTCACCCAAAATGCCTCATGTCAGATGGAGTGGATCTTTTAACATAAGAACTATTCTCCTTTTCTTCACCCAAGCGATGTGGGATTGAGCAGGGGAATATGCCATAGGTGGGGTGATTGTGACAGCCTCAATCCCACATCGCTTGGTGAAGAAAAGGAGACAAGTTCTTAAGTTAAAAGATCCACATCCATCTGACATGAGGCCTTTTGGGTGAAAACCCAAGAGCAAAACCATGAGGGCTTGGCCCAAAGCGGATAATATCATGTCAAAGTGGAGCAGGTCATTACAGGTAAAAGTTCTACTGAACCTCTAATTCCTTTCTATTTTACAATTCTCACATATAACCTAATTCTCTTATCAACATGTAACTTAATTCTTTTAAATCTTTTCTCAATTCTACTATCTTCTTTCTAGCTTATTTACCAATTAAAGACTTTCTAGTTCAACTAATTTTTATCAACATGAAATCTCCTTTTTGATCAAAAGTCATATATTCCATTAAATACTATATGATTTCTTTATTCGCGAATAGATACATGATTGTTCCCTTCATATAATTATTCTAGACTACTTCATCTTACCATTTGACCTAGTAGCACATATTAAAGTCTCAAGTACCCACTAGTTCTTCATTTAAACACTTAATTAAACTCTTCCATCCAACATGTGCACCACTTATGGAATCAAGACTTAGTTCAACTCTTTAAACAAGGATTGTTAGGTTTTCCTAGTTTGGCAATGCACGTTTGAAACCATTTTATAATCAGGATCAGTGTCATATGCTTATAAAATTCTACTAGGAGGTAGAAAACTCACATAAGTTCATCATATATGAAACTGAGCTCAAGAAAACCATGTTGGGAACACCAAAATATTTTCTACTTCCCAAAATTTGTTCTCAAGTAGAAACTGACCATCTTCACAAAACATGTTACAAAAACCCTTGCCGGTCTCCAAACGGTGCTATTCAAATTCCGGATGATAGACAACGCATAAAAGATCATCGTCCAACTTGTATCTTGCGAAGGCTCCAAATATACTATCATTTATGAAAATTTACTGCACAAATTAAAATAAAAAGGGAACAAAATTGCCTAGTGGGTTGCCTCCCATCAAGTGCTTATTTATAGCCCTCAGTGTCACTGTGTCAGATACCACGGTAGCTTGTACAAGGTTTTGATGACCTCGATTTGCATGTGATTGTGACTACAAACCTCCTCTATTTTCTACGTCCAGACACGGACCTTCTTTTTCTTCTTGCATTTAGCTTCAACGTTAACAACCGGCTTTTCCTTCAATCTTCCATTAACATACACTTTACCAGTAATATTATCGATTTGATAGCATTCCTCCTAGTTGGATGGTTGTTCAATGGGAGCAAAGATATTGAAATTGTCCTGATCTTCTTCAACCTTCAAAATGAGCTCTTGATAGGTGTTTTATTAGGTTGTTTAATTTTCTATATTAGTGGTTTATTATATGTTTTATTAGATTAAAATTATTAATTATATTTGGTTTTCTTAATTGTTATAGGAAGAAGGAAAAAAAACTCAAAAGAATGAAATTTGGGCGAGTTTGGATCGACTTTGCAAAGAATTTTAGAAGCTTAGGGCCAAGAAGTCAAGGAATGAAACATGAAGGGCTCGGCGAGATTCGGCAGAAGAGGTACAAAATTGGTACAAGTGCACATCCAAGCCATGTCCCCACACCCATGCACTAGATTCGAGCAGTACTTGCATGCAGCTACACGCGAGACTAGAATTCTTGGCAACATGCACAACGCGGTGGCCGCGCCAATGTGTTGTGTGACCGGACAAGTCAACTTTCGCGCGAATTAGTTTTTTTTCCTAGTTTATTTACAACTCTTTTTACGATGAAACTTGTATATGATTTTTATTCTTTTTTTGGGGTTTTTAGACCTTATAAGAGGGGGTCTAGTCTAGCATACACACACCCCAATACGCCCCACATACGTTCTCTTATACGTCAAATTACTTAGTTTCTTTGAGATTTTCTACAGAAGTTTAGTTCAGTTTTTGGAGTTGAAGTTTTGGGTTGAAGAATATTGGTTCAATAATCTTTTTCTCCAGCTTTATTCATCAAGACCCGGTGATGGATTGTTACTCTTTTTTACTTAATTTTATTAATTACATGAGTAGCTAAGCTTCTTTTCTTGGGACAATTGATGTAGCCCTGTTGTGAACCCTAGTTGGTTGTTTGTTGATAACACTTAAAAGTCGGTTTCTAGTTAATTCTTTATCGTTCTCTTGTATGGCTTTCACTTATTTTGTGCGCAAATTTGTGGATATTTGTTGGCTTGTGTTGAACTCAATAGAGAAATGCATAAACTAGATTAGGCGGTAAAGAACATTAATTTAGACAAGACAAAGAGATTTGCTTGTAGTTAGTGTGGTAACGTAGATTGAACTTCGGAGATATTTGCATGAATTTCTTGTTATTTACGCATTTCAGAGGGCTGTTAACATGCTCACTTAAATATAGGTGAGAGGGTCTAATTGAGTAGGATTAACTAGCTTCAAGAAGGGTAGTTGATTAATTACGTGAAACTCGATCGTTAACTAGGATTGGCTTTTGTTGAATCAATGAATGGGTAGCTAGGGGAATCAATGGTGGTGAAGTTGTGTTTCCCAAGTTCATACAAATTCTTGAAGAAACTTCCATAATCACTTTTGCAATACTTAATTACATAGTCTATTAGTTTTTACTTTTATTTATTTATTTGCTTTTACAAACAAACTCCAAATTTTGATTGTTTCAACTAGAGCATGCGTTGGGTGTTCAATACTTGAATCTTTCCTCGTGGGAATGATAACGCGAACTCATTGTCCACTATATTACTTGTTCAATCCATGCACTTGCGGATTGCACACATATTTTACCGTTCAAGTTTTTGGCGCCGTTGCTAGGGATTGAATTTGTTATTGATATTATTCAATTTTGCTTTAGCTTGAAACTTTTATTTTTATTTTTGCAAATGACTTACAACCAGATGACCTGGAAACATAGTATTGGAGTAGAAGACTTACAGCCAGACGACCCAGAAATAAAACAAACGTTCAAAACTACAATCGGGCAACAAAAGTTTGTGAGAAAAATGCCTAAAGTAGTAGACGGTAATAATAATCTAGCTAATAATAATCAAGCTATTCAATAGCCAACTGCGAATGTAAACTGGCCATTGAGATATTACATCATGCCTACCGTTGGAAACAACCTGACTTGCTTGGTTCCACCGGCTATAACAAATGTAAATTATGAGGTCAAGCCAGGGACTATCCAATTGGTTCAACAAACAGTTCAGTTCAATGGTTTGCCAGAGGAGTATCCGAATGAACATCTAAGGAAGTGTGAGAAAATATGTGGGATATTCAAAATGAATGGAGCACCAGCTGAGGTGATTAAGTTGAAATTCTTCTCTCTTCTCCTTGAGTGATAAAGCCAAAATTTGGTTTTGCTCATTGTTAGTTAATTCAATCACTATTTGGACTAATCTGACACAAAAGTTCATGGATAAATTCTTTTCACTAGGTAGAGTATTGAAAATAAGAAGGGAGATTACGTCATTTGGTCAGAACCAGGGAGAAAAGATATTTGAGGCATAGGACATGTACAATGACATGTTGAGAAGATAACCAAATAATGGAATCCCATATTAGCTTATTGCGCAAACATTTTATGATAACCAAATAATGGAATCCCATATTAGCTTATTGTGTGAACTTTTTACAATAGGTTGACTGATGAAAAAAAGAAACATGCAGATTCAGCAGCCGGGGGTTCTCTCATGGACAAGACTTATGAAGAGGCAGCTAAAATTTTCGAGAAGATGGTAGCAAACAGCTACCAATGGTACTCTAATCGCTCAATGACAAAACCCATTGGAATTCATAAAGTGGATGCTCTTACGTCTATGTCAGCACAGTTAGTAGCTTTAACAAAAAGGGAGGATACTTTGTCAAAGTAGTATGCTAATGTGGTCTAAACATCTCCACTCTGTGACTACTACTGTGTGAACCTTGCTACTTCTAATAGTCCTAGTTCATATCTTGGCACATCTGGCAATGCACAGGTCAACTATGTGGGAAATAATCAGAAAATTGTGGGTAGCCCATACTCGCAGACTTACAATCTAGGTTGGAGGCAACATCCAAATTTTTCTTAGAAAGATAATCAAGCAGCCATTCCTCCCCCTAGGTTTCAACAACAACATGTGAAAAGTAGCCCTTTAGGAGAGATGTTTCAAAATGTTTTAGAAGTCAACAATCAGTTCATGAGTAAAACTAAACAGACTCTTCAAAATCAAGGTGCTATGATTAAAAATTTGGAAACCCAAATGAGTCATATTGTAAAAGTTATAGCAACTAGAGCACCAGAAAGACTACTTAGTGATACAGAAATAAATCCAGGAGAATAGTTGCATGCTATCACAACTAGAAGTGGATTACAATTGCTACAAATTCAAGTTAAAAAGCTAGTTGTGAAGGAAATCTTGGTGCCAAAAGTTGTCGACTAGTCTGAACAAATGAAGGGACCAGTCCAAAAGGACAAAGCAGAGAGGCATGAAAAGAAAAATAGGCTAGCAGTAAAAGCCTACGTACCTCCAATCCCCTATCCACAAAGGCTACTGAAGCACAAGCTGGATAAACAGTAATCAA
>CAVNYN010213595.1:0-53259 GCA_963692815.1 Nyctanthes arbor-tristis | reverse complement strand
AGTTAAAGCTAACTTTTATATCCTGCCAGTAGCTGCATATCAATTAGTCTTGGGAATGCAATGCTTGCCACCCTAGGACCCATCCAAATGGACTGCCAACGTTTAACCATGTCATTCCAAGAATATAGAACCACTCATACTTTCCAGGGCATGAAGCATGTGGGTCTGCACACTTTCACAGAGAAGAAATATCACACAGTTCATGGTTCTAGCCTATTCATCCAATTATTACCCGTTTTCCGACCTCTGAAACATGGTATATATCCTCTTAATCCTACTGACATTCTGGATGAGTTTAAGCAGGTTTTTTAGTCTCCTTCTCAACTGCCCCTTCGGCGAGACCATGATCACTAAATACACTTTCAACCGCATTGTGTTCCAGTGAGTATCCGGCCTTACCACTATCCATATTACTAAAAGGTAAAAATTAAAGAGACGGTTCAAGAACTCCTACAACTAGGGCTAATCAGACCAAGTTGGAGCCCCTTCTCTTCTTCCATCATACTGATGAGGAAAGCAAATGAAAGTAAATGTTTCTATATCGATTATAGAGCCTTGAATGAAATTATTGTGAAGGATAAATACCCAATCCCAATAAAAGATGAATTATTGGATGAATTGCATGGCTCGAAATATTTCTCCAAGCTAGATTTACATTGGGATACCATCAAATTCAGGTACATAATAGCGACATACCAAAGACGGCATTCCGTTCATATGAAGGACACTATGAATTTGTTGTCATGCCATTCAGACTCGCTAATGCCCCATCAACCTTTCAAAGCTTGATGAATGATCTCTTTTAGCCTTACCTTTGTTAGTTTATAGTGATTTTCTTTGATGATATCTTGGTATACGGCAATACTTGACATGAATACCTCTCACACCTATAATCTATTTTGAGCATCTTAAAGTCTAACTCATTGTTTACCAAGGGATCAAAATGTCACTTTGGAGTCCCACAGGTTAATTATTTAGGACACATTATATTAGAAAGTGGAGTTGCGGTTGACCCTGCAAAAATTCAAACCATAATTCACTGATCAGCTCCGATTACCGTAAAGGGGTTGCATGGTTTCTTAGGCCTTGTAGGGTATTATCGGAAATTTATTCAAGGATTTGGAGGAATTGTATCTCCTTTGATTCGTCTCTTAACAAATGATGGATTCAACTAGAACTTAGAGGCCAAAAACGCATTTAAAACATTAAAAAAAAGTTCTGACATTTTCTCATATTCTCAAGCTTCTAGGTTTCTCTCAACAATTTGTGGTTGAATGTGATACTTTTTGAGTAGGTACTTGTTATGGAATCCCGAATTTCTCTGGCAGTAGGAAGTATTAGGTATGATGTACTAAACTTGGGATGCATTGAATGAAGTAGCCATGCTATGAACATGTTGTTCTGCGATTCAGAAGTTTCATACTTGGTGTTGCCTGTCTTTGGTGGTTTGGGTAAACCTAAAGTATATTTGAATTTTCCTTTGCCATTAATTTTGCACGTAGCTTTTTGTAGGCTGGGAAATTTAGAATGAATAGATAGCTGAGGGTTGAATAGTGCATCAAGAGTATTTTTACAATTATGAGACACGATGGAAATATGGATATATGGATCCAGTAACAGTTAAGGCCTGAAAGAATAAACTTAGGCCTATAAACTCAAAAACAATAGGAAAAAATAAATAAAAGAGTAGGGCTTAGTAATAGCAGACAATGAAGACTATTAACAGAAAAATTGGCATAGCCAGAACTTGGTCTAGAAGTGTTACACCAATAAAGACGACCAAATTGGGTGCCTTTGTGCTATTATTAGCAAGAATAGATAAATTTTGTGCTATTATTAGCAAGAATAGATAAATTTTCCTCTGCAATAGAGACACCCAAAGTAATGAAGGCTCCTCTGATGATTGCTTGTCGGCACCTATGGCAATGAAGGCTCCCTTGACTAAAAAGTAAAATGTGGCAATGAAAGCTCATTGAGTATTTGGCTATAAAGACCCAGTAACCTATCAATATTTGATATATCTTATTTTTATTTATATTTTATTTTGCAATAAATCCAGTAGGTGCAAGAGGAAGTGTAATGCGTTGAAAGATCTAAGGATTGTTCTGACTGCAATTCACCGATATGCTATCATTCTAGCTGGAGTAAGCAACTTAATAAAGGATAAGGAATTCAAACAGCTGGAAGGTCATTCTAATGATTTATTTAACATTGATATAATTTTATATTTTGCAACCTTTTTCTATATTTGTGCTTTGTCTCTTTATTGCATAAATATACATGTATATGTCTCTATTTTCTTATATTGAGCATGGAGTAGCAGGCATGCTTATGCCACACCCATGCAACTAAAAAAGTCTTCCACTCTAAGAAAGACATCTGTTACCAGGTATAGAAACGTTACTGCTTCTATCATCATTCACATAGAAATATGTTATAGTTTCTTATTACTATGTTTCTTGACAGGCAGAGATTCAAGGACGAGAGGTTAGCTAGTGTACCCCTCTTCCGATCTCAGTAATTTGTCTATTGATAGATCTTTTTTGTGGAACAAGATTCTTTCCTAGTATATAGACATGGTAGTCATTTCTCCTTTGATTTCAAATGATTTAAGAGCTCTTAAATTGTAAGATATTGATTATTTGCATAATTCTGGTTGTAGGACATTGTTGAGCATGGCAATAATCTAATCTATAATAAGATGCAAGTCAAATATGTCTCCCTTCCCAAACATAGGATGCAAGCTTTATATATAGCTCTATACAAGCTCTGTAGACACATCAAAATGGAAACTACTCAAGTTAAGGATGAGAAAGATGCAAATAAGAGACATTGTGGTGAGCTGTTTAAGAAGCTAAAGATCTTCTTGAGTTTTGAGGTGGAGATTGATGATATCTTTGTCTACGTGTTCCAAGTTATATTAATTCTCTCTCATTTATTGTTAGGTGTGAAAAGCTCAGGTCCTAGTTGAAACATTGGTGTTTCTTATCCCTATTTTTGGTGGGGAAGTTTCATAGGATGGAGAAGGAGCTCCATTCTCCCGATCTGATTAGAGCATTACACATGAGGTTTGTCTCTTGTTCATACAATATTTGGAATACTTCAAAATTTTTGTTGAACCTCAAAAGTGTCATTGTGAGGTTTGCAAGCAGATTGTTGACTATGTTGGAATTAAAGAGGACTTCTTTCACATAGAGTATGTCTAGGCACAATGGACATTTGATTGCATAAATTCTCGTACAATATTGCCTAGAGAGAAATACAAAGTGACTCGGTAAAACTCAAGTTTTCACCTTATCTTTTGGTTGCATTGTCTGTGTATTTTGCATAATGTGCACGGCTGATTTAGTGTGGATAATTTCTATTTTCTTTAGAGATTTCCCACCTCATTTAAACCCTTTCCTTGAGCATGATTCGGGTGAATGAGAAACTAGGTCTCAAAGTTTGTTATAACAAATGAGTTTAAGTGTTTGGGGAACTTTGTCCCACATTGGAAAAAATAGTATTTCAATGACTTGTTTAAATATGTTTACATATTTGTAGTATGTAAATTGTGTAGTTAAGACACGGATAAAAAATACATTCCAGACCATTGAAATTTTATGCAAGCATGGCCTTCATACATGATAGTTGGACCCAAAGTAGGTGCCTAGTCTAACCTACTTTTGCTGAAATAAGCTATAAATTTTTTAAACACTTAAACCATATATTGAAATGTGAATAGTTCTAACTATTATAACTGGTGACTGTTGATGTTGTTGCCATTCAACTTTAATGAATTCACATTTATTTTTTGGCTTTTTATATGCCTTGTATTACCTATATAAAGGACCAGTTTGGCCTTTACCATAAAGTCAAGACACAAATTCTCCTCATTTTTCCTTCCTTATAATTCTATTTCGTGATACTATTCGGGCATTGTTTTTGTTCGCCTGGCTAGCAACTGTTGGGGAAATTGTGTCCTTGGTGTGATACTTGTTTAATATAAAATTAATTAAATCAAACAAAGCATCTCAATCAAATAAGACAACAGAAATAGTAGAGAAAAAGTTAGAATCGTTGGCCTAAGAAAGTCGTGTCAAGGATATATTGTCTTAAAGTCGTGTTGGTCTCCCTCCGTACGCGTATTATCATCGTAACACGGCTCCAAGATAAAACCCCTAGCTCTCAGTCAATACTCCATCCATGAGCACGATCACAAGGAGTGAAGAATAAGCCTCTATCGTATTACGAAAATAGTATAAAGTAGATAGAATATGTGAGGGATCTTTTCTAGCTTTCGTGTATCACCCTCAAAAGAGAATAAGCTGCCTTTTATAATGGCTATGTTATACCCGCATGAATTACATGCATAATGGGGTTACAACAAAATAAAGTTAGAAACCCAAAAAATAAAAAAAAATCATGAAATTAAAACAATAGAATGTTTTAAAGTTTCAAAATATAATATAAGTTACAACAATCCTCCACAGACTTTAAAACATTCAAAATAAAATAATATATATAATAGCAATACTATATTATGCAATAAGTGCAGGTGTCTTGCGACTTGAACCTCGCTTAGTGATGACTACTTCCATTTGAGAGAACCATAATAGACTAAAGCCTTGAATTATATCTTTTGACCAAACTTGAATTGTCCCACACACAGTATTGATTTAGGCTCAAATTCTTAGCGGCTACGCTATCAATGGCCATAAGCTCTTATCTTGATCCTAGTAAGGGTCTCTAGGGAATAGCCTAATCCCATAGCCATGGCCTCATGGTAACTTTTACATAGGTGAGTCTTCCAAGGGCACGTGTGACCCGCACCGCGCAAGATTTCTCTCCTTGCAACTCATTCAGGGTTGAACCCTTCCTAGTGTCACAATTTTAGCACTATCACCATAAAGATGAGCACAAATATAATAGTGCTAGGAGTCATGCATTGCATATTGTTCCTGCTACATTGAACCTTCTTCATGGGATCTCCAATCACAAATATAATATGTACTATCCAGCGCCTTTTTTTTTTAATATTTTCAAACTCAACTTGGTACACTAAAATTTTTAGAATTAGGTAGAACATGTGAAATCTTTCTTGGACATGAGTGTGTGGTTTGAAAATTAAAGACTATATCATTCAAGGATGAAATACATTAAAATGAAACATTAGAGATCCTTTGGCCAGAACAACATTTTAACTCAAATGCAAATGTAATTTCAGCTAAAACAGAGATTTATTGGATCCAAAAGTAGAGATTTATCAACTATTTAATTTCAATAATTGGATCCAAACACATACCTTCAGTTGTCCCCATAACATCTCACTTTAAGTAGAATAGGATCTTAGCTTCAAAACTGAATATGACTTTTCAAACTCCTTAGCATACATCGAGGCAAATGTCGATTAGACAACAAATGGTTATTATGCCTCAGTTATTGAACAAAGGGAGCCTTGAATAGGGATAACAAAAGCACTAATTAGGGATTAATAGACATGGTGAAAGTACAATTTGATTTCAGAATAAGATTGCTCCAACATTCACGTATATCTCCAGCAACAGCAACGAAGAATGTAATAATAACACTTGAAAGCCCAAGAATCAGCACCCACATCTTTTCCTTGAAATCATAAGAAATGGAAATAGGGCCAAGCACTGGATTGATCACTTAATAGACAAGAAAATATGATTTTCAGACAAAAATACAACTATACAAAATACAGTAAACAGATTATTCCAATTTCTTTGATGAAGTATGTGAGGATAGAACTTCAGGCAAATGTTCATACACACACACATAGAGATATATATATATATATCAGTTGAGCATATTAGCAACCACTAACTAAAAATTTATTTACATATTTTAAATTTGAAATTTAACTCCCATCGTGTATTAATATCACCTAAAACAGAATTATGGATTTTACTAGCGAAAATAACATATTATAATATGCCACATATGAAATATTAATTTAAAACAGCACAAAAGAAACTCTATAGATGATGTTCTAACTTCCAATCTAGACTCCTATAAGTGATCATTCAAGGATAACAAATGCGTACCTTTGAGAAGGAAAAAGCTTGCTGTAAATCAACAACCGATCACCCACATAGACTTTCTAAGAATTTAATGACAATGTTAATGGAAGTCTATTGCAGAGTTGGAATCAAGAAGAAGACAGAAACCACTTGGACTCTTCACTAAAGAAATCGTCCAGCTAGGGGATAATGCTTGGGGTCCATGAGATAATCTTTCATTATAATCTTGTAATTGTAGATAATAATTTTGTAATTTTAGATATGTATTGCCATAACTTATCATTTAAACGTCAACTTTGTATAGGTATCTTCATTCAAGAATTGTATATATACACATGGCTGTAAACTTCATTACAGAGAAAAGATATATGAATTAAAGGTTCAGTTTTATATTTGCTTCTCTTGTTTTATCAAGTGTATCATTTTACATGAGAGATCACAATACAATAATCCATACACAAATATCAAGTATAATCACGATCAACTGATCAAAATTATGACCTTCTAAACCAACTTAAAATTTAACGATAGTAAAATATGTAAGAAGATGACTTCAAAAGGTCAATAGGCAAATATCAAATACATTTCAAAATATAACATAATGCACAAAATGCTATCAAACAAATTACTCCTATGAATTAATTGTTAATATACCAAACGATATATAAAGTGTGAATGTGTGATGGAAACTTTAAACAAAATAATAAACTAGAAAATGAAGTTTTATTTCCAAAAATATGATTTTGATATCACTTGAAACAGAAAATATAAATGTGCATCAACCTTTAATATATATTATTTCATGAGCTATTTTAGTCTACCTTAATCTAGACACTAACTTAATTTGTCCTAATCAATGGTTAATTACAAATCCACCAATATAATCAGAGTATGTTTTCTCACATGGTAGTTTATCATGTGAATGTCAGACATAATTATGATATGTTAAAATGTATTTAAGCTTGATAAAGTATATACACTACTAGATTGCAAAGCATGTCTCAACTATCAAACTTGAAATAAAATACCAACTTATTCTTGAAACATGCATGAGCAGTACGCATAACAATCTTCAAATGTTCAAGAAGATATTTATTACACAAATCACAACACGATTTTAGACTATTGGGGAAATTGTGTCCTTTGTGTGATACTTGTATAATATAAAACTAATTAAATCAAACAAATAATCTATTTGTTTGATTTAATTAGTTTTATATTATACAAGTATCACACAAAGGACACAATTTTCCCCAATAGTCTAGTATTAAAAGAGTCGTGTCAAGGACACTGTCCTAAATTCATGTTCGTCTCCCCTCATGCTTGTACTATTGGCGTATACGGCTCCCAGATAAAACCCTTATCGTATTGCCAAAATAGTATAAATTAAATTGAATATGAGGGATCTTTTCTAGCCTTCGTGCATCACTCTCAAAAGAGAATAAGCTTCCTTTTATAACGGCTAAGTTATAAACGCCACATGAATTACATAAAAATAGAATTAATTCATGCATAACGGGGTCACAACAAAATAAAGTTTGAAACCGAAAAAATAAAAACAAATAAATCATGAAATTAAAACAATAGAATGTTTTAAAGTTTCAAAATAAAATATATGTTACAACAGGAACTTCACATTGTTTCTTTAGGTCTCGACCGTTGTATCCTAAGCAACAGATATCTAGCGTGTTAGGAACGAATCTGTTTTAAGGATAGTGTGTCTAAAATAGGCCTCGGTTCTTTGTTTCTTCCTCTACCCATTTCTATTTTCTTGTTGTTTCTTACTTGTGTTGTAGATTATGTTTTCCTACTATTTCTTACTTGTGTTGCAGATTCTGTTTCTTACTTGTGCTATAGATTTTTTCTAACAATCTTAAAACAGATTTATAGGAAAGAGATAAATGGGTTGTTTGATAAAATCATTGTTAAACTTTGAGATAATAAGCTGTGGCTTATGGTTGGTATAAAAGAATCTTATTCTTGTCAATACAACTATGACAAAAATTTATATTTTGATTGTACGAAGTTACATATGCATTATGTGATTATAGAGTTGATATATTATATTTTATGTATGATTCTAACTATAGCTCAAGTTGGAAGTTGAAGGTAATTTTAAGCTAAAACAAGGGGTGAGAATCCACTGCAACATGAATCTACGTCTGAAATCAGTTTCACATCTCCAATCTTATTGCAAATCTTCAGTCTAGCTCATCAATATAATGGGTTTTTTTTTTTATCTTCGATCTACATAACCATATGAAATCACATTCTTTTTATTCTCCAACATCTTCATCTCCATCTCTGATGACCTAAAGTTATCTTTCTTTTTTGAAATTTTGCTGTTTTTATTTCTCTTACATCTTCCTCCCCATCTTGCATAACTTACCTTTCATTTTTGAAAATTTTCTACCAATCTTCAAAAACCCAAAAATCAAATTTAAAAAAAAAACCCAAGTATATAAAATCAAACGCTAATAAAAATTAAAAAAAAAAAACCCTAAGTATTTAAAATCAAACACCTAACTTCTTTGATTCTAAAAATAGATACCCTTCCGCTAGCAAATCGACACCTAAGGATTGGCTTCGGATCCCAGTTTCAGATTTATGAATTTAATTTTCAAACTACCAAGATGACTGATGGTGGACAACGCAATGATTGTAGCACCAGATTTGGTGTAGAGCCGATCTGAGCGAATTTGAATAGTTTTGAGGATCAGTGGTTTAATTTTCTAGATTTTGACAGATTTTTTAATTTTATTTTTTTTATGGGAAATTGATGGTACAAAACTGACAAACTAATCCAAACCATATAGGTCGGTTTGGTTTTTAAAATTTCAAAAACCATTTATTTTAGGTTGGGTCGGTTTTGCTTCAATTCTAGCCAACTTGCACCGTTACCCAGCCCTATCCACACTGCTTATGTTGGAAAATAGAGGTGGATGCCTTTCTTCAATGTATTTGGGCGGTTGCTAATGTGAACCCAGCTGGTATATTCACTGTTGATTCCCAGAACTAGATAGTGTCACCCAAGAAAGCTACAAACTAGTGAAAATAGATAGATTTTGTTTTGAACTCAAGAAAATCCAACTCAAGCAAACTAGAATAAAAATCCTAACCCTCAAGAGTAATGGAGTCAAGTATTTAAGGCATAAAATAAACACTCAAAAAGATTCACCCTTGAAATTGGTTGTGAGTGTTCTAAAATTTGGAACAATCAATACAAGAAACGGAAGAGGCAAGTTAATCCCCCAGATGAATTTTCATTCATAATCAAAGCATGTTCAAAGGTTTTATACAATAGATGAAATAAAGTTTATTTATACTACAATACATGTTGGAGCAAAGAAAATTACAAAAGAAAAGAAAAAGAATTCAAATTTTGAAGTTGGCTAAGCTGCACGTGTCTGCTATTGAACTGTGCGGATACACGCCGTTGAACTGTGCAGACACATACTTACATTACAGCCAAAAATAGTAGTGCGGCCATAAGCTTGAACTCGTGTGGCCGCAACCTTTTGTTTTGCTTCTAGTTGAAAAAACTCGTGCCTAACTCTACTCTTCACACTTGTACCATTGTGGCCGCAATGGCTTAGTTTTGAAGCCAATTATTTTTGTTCTAGAAATTGCATGTAAGGTCCTCAACTTCACGATTTGCCTCCAATTTCGACCCCAAAAGCTTTTTCATTAAGTATTAAGCCTCCCAATCCAAAATTCATGTCAAATTGATATATATTAATTTATCAATTTCACCTCTTCACCTTCAACCTCCTCCTCATTTTTCCCTTCGTCAATCATCTAGACCCCAACTTTATTATCAAGATTCTTCAATTGAAGTTCACCATCACTTTCAACACCATGAATTTTCATTTCAATCCCACTCATTGCAACCTCAACTTCTTCAAATTTTTTCAATTCAAGTACAACTAACCCCTCTTCAATTATCTCTTTGGCAATTTTAACATCCTCTTTCTTTTCAACTTCAACTATATTTTCTATTCCAATGTTATCATTTTCATTTCTCTTTTTTTCTTTTTGCTCTTTTTTCTTTTTTAATCTGTCAAGCTCTGTTTGCTTTCTCCTTTCCCGCAGTCCCCTTCCTTCTCGATCCCACCCAACCTTCGCTAGACATTCTTCCCAACTCCAACCAAGAAACCTTTGGTAATTTCTAGCCATTCTTTCATCCTCTGTCGTATTTAGCAATGCTTGGAAATTTCCAATCTCCTCTACCAATTGGTAATGGCTTTCTTGTGTAATGATAGACATGGTATACACAAGTGGAAAGTATCCTCACGTGTTTTTTGCTCAATATCACTTCGGTAAAAGTAATTTCTCAATGTGAACAACACAACTAGGTGATCAATGGACAACCATTCTAAGGGCAGGAAGATAATAGAAATAAAATTTGACGCCATAACAAGTGGAATTTATTGGTTTGCTATTACACTAGGGAAGACAATAAACTAAGGAAAGAGATAACTGAAGGAGATGTGATGCTCATTCAAAAAACAGAATATTAACAAGAGGGAAATGACGATGTTGATTTAAGGATTTTCAACAATCTTGATACCACTTCCAACAACATCAAAGCATTGCCCTAAATTAAGTCCAACAATCAAAATCCTCCAACAATGTATATTTCCTCAAGTAAACCACTCAAATATTCAACAATAATCCATTTAAACCTCATCATACAATTCATGCACCACAACTATATTCAACTTCCTCAAATATTCCAAACCACCAAATTAATGATATTTAAGGGAAAATAAAGCGAAATTCCACCACAACCATAACAACAAGATGCAGATAAATTCTGTTCCTTTCTACAGTAATATCAAACTGACCCCATTAGAAATTTGGATAAACAACGAAGAAGGAAAGAATCTGGAAAAGCCACTAGTACAACCTCGAACACTACTAAATTTGCAAACCCAATATACTTGCCTAAGCCTTCGAAAATACTTTAAGCAATACACACATGAATCCCATTCACCATTATACACGTGACCCTTAAGGAATGGAAAGGATAAACAAATGATTTGAAAAAGAAATAGACACACGCTGGCGGTCACTCTTCTGCCAACACGATTTCAAACTTCAAATGATGCAAACCCACTGGTATATTCACCGCCGATTCCCACAATTAGATGGAGTCACCTAAGAAAACTAAAAATAGCTAAAAATAGATAGATTTTCTCTTGAACTCAAGAAAATCTAACTCAATCAAACTAGGATAAAAATCCTAACCTCAAGAGTAATGGAATCAAGCACACCCAAGATATAGGACAAACACTTAAAGAGCTTCACTCTTAAAATTGGTTTTGTGTATTCTAAAAATTTAGAACAACAAACAGAGCAAATAGGAAAGGAGACTTAATCCCCAAGATGAATTTTCATTCATAATCAAAGCACGTTCAAAGTTTTTCTACGATGGATGAAATGAAAAGTAAAAGAACTCAAATTTTGAAGTTGGCCAAGCCGTGCGCATCTGTCGTTGAACTGTGCGGGCACATACTTATAAGCATTGCGCTTGCAATGCCTATATTCCGTACAGCAGAAAATAACAGTGCGACTGCAAGGTTGGACCGGTGCGGCTGCAACATTTTTTTTTTTTCCTAGTTGAAAAAACCAGTGCCGAACTCTGCTCCTCGCTCCTAGTCACATTGCAGATTGCGGCTTAATTCTGAAGCCAATTGCTTTTGCTCTAGAAATTGCATGTAAGATCCTCAGCTTCACGATTAGCCTTCGATGCAGATCCTTACTGGAGAATATCAGGGAACTCAATGCTCGATAGAGGATGTTGCTTAATACAGTCAAATGCGCAGCCCATCAATGTGGAAAACTGATTGAGGGAAGCAAAAGGCATTTATCCTTTTATCAATGCTACAGTGCGTGCGCTGTTAGGGATGAAATCGGAGTAATCCATGAAACTGAAATGGCTAAAGCTTTAGCAATGAAGGAAGGAATGAAGTTTGCTAATCTCGACATTGCTAAGGTGGAGAGTTATGCCTTACAAGTGGTTCAAAAATCAATGAAGTGGTTTCATTGATTTTTGCAATGTACGTCAATTGGTTGGTTGAGCAAATTGTGGTTTGTGTTACTATATTTCTAGAGATCAAAATATAGTAGCCCAGAAGCTCACCTCTTTTGGTTTTTTCTACTTCAAGCGATTCCATTTGGCTTGATTATATTCCTTACCTTTATTGCCTCTTACATTCCAAATGGCTGATTGAATGAATGAGTGATAATTACGTTTCCTCCTAAAGAGAGAAGAGGAAAAAAAAGGGGGAGGAGAACATTAGATTTTGATTCCAACTGATTGACAGGCAATAGAGAGGCAGAAGACCAGGGTAACACAATTATTTCTCAATTCAAAAGAAATATATTATAAGTGATGATCTCTTTCCACCACATAGCTAATGCACTGTCTTCATATTCAAACAACAAAAATAAGCTTTTAGTTTAAAAATAAATAACAAAGAATGAACACAAATATCATGCTGATTGCTTATATTCAAACACTACCACCCAAACACATCCCAACGGCATCAGCTGATTATGGTAGATCAAAATAACATTAAAGATTATGTACAGGACTCATCAAAGAAAGATAAACTAATCTACTATAAATGCATTTCAGTTCAAGGTTCTCATATAGACGAAGGTACCCTGAACCCCAATTGGGATTTGATAATTTTCTGATGCCATTTGAAGGTAGAACCTTAATCAGAATAGAGCCTAATATCCAAATCAGCACCTGCTGTAAATAACCATGGCTGCCTTGGGCGAAAAATACAGTCCAGAACTCCTGCAGAAATCATGATCAAAATCACACATACAGATTAGATACTTTACTATGGAGGACTGCACCACCATATAACACCACTTCAGAAGGTAAATCAAGGAAGCTGAGGGCCATGAGAGATAATTGCAACATTAAGCAGCCAACTGTTGAATTACAAGGCCTAAAAAGAAGAATAGAAAGTAACTCTAACCTTAGAAAGAAATGTGTTCACTATTGTTCAGAAACTACTTTTACATTGGAGTATTTAAATGACTTCATTATAAAGTCCTCATTTTTCCCAAAAGAAGTACCTGTTAAAAATATGTTCACAGATCCAAAGGTGAGCAATTCAAACCCCCCCAACCCAAGGAGATCGACTTAAAATCAGGGTACCAGTTATTTAGAAAAAATCGTTCAGCTATTCTATACTAGATAAACATCAAACCCATCATACTATGTCTAAGTAAATTTAAGCTATTCCACATTTCTTAAAAATTTTGGATAGGATATTGAAAGAGTAATATCTGAAAAGACAGCGGCCCATATATATCACTTAAGGTAATATCTGGGCAAGTGTGATGCTAGGAAAATAGAGATCAAACTTCCCATGTATGAATAAATATTAAATTCAAACATTATAGTTCCACTCTGAACATAGCCATGCATAAAAAGCTTTACCTCTTCCGCCTGCACAGGCATGGCCATTAAGAGTCTGCAGTGGATAAATTAATAGGCTCTGATTCAGATCCGGATAAACCTTCCCATGGAAAACAATTGCGACGCTCTTCCGATCTGTCTGAGCATGAAGAGAATAAAGGGTATGAAGAACGGAATGAGACTTTGTTGATGTTTTTGCTACCTGTCTTGCAAATTTTGAAATAGGTGGGGAAGTCATTTCATAAATACAATTTTTTTTAAAGGATCATAACTACAATTTAAATGCATAAAAAAAAAAGGAAGTTCAGACATGCTTGGTAAAGAATAATCGGTAGTTGGCAGAAGAGAACAGTATTTCTTTAGAGGAGAGAAAGGAATTAAGTTAAAATATTATTACGTTTGGAGACCATTTACAAATGATGAGGTGTCAGCCACAATAATATAGATGTGATAAATCATCTCACATCCACATGGGGTGTCAACCATTGCCTCACCTTTTTATAAAAGACGAGACTATTTATAAATGGTTACCAAACGGAGAATCTAAATTGAACTGCCCAGTGTTCATGGACAACAGGTGTCCTCTTCATGAACAGAATATTTGCTACACGGGGAAAACAGTTTAACTGTTGGAGTTACCTTTTTTATATTTCATGAAATCTCATTTTATTAATCTACACCAGCAATGAAGTTATTTGTTCCCTTTGTTTTTCTTCCCGTCCACCCTGACATCAGTGGTATGTATGATCCATGCTTGCTTTATACTATCTATATGACTGCAGATTCTTTTGCTATGCTGTCATAAAATTTTGCCAAAATAGTACAAATGCAAAATTGGGAAGTTTGGGCAGTCTCCAAATTTTTTTAGAAAAAGTTCAAGAAACATTAGTAGAACTCTTGAGTAAAATAAATAGAAGTTGCATACTGGAAGACATTAGAAGGTTGACAAGAAAGGTCCATGTCAAACCAGCATAGTTTTCCATCTTTGCTTCCGACAATGGCAATATCACCTGCATAACAAGTAAAGCAATATCAATTTGAAAAATGTGCTTGTTAACACACACACGGAGACAAAGGATCTTGCTAACAGAAATATACCACCAGAGTGAATGGCAATGGAGGAAACTTCATGGACTCCAAGCTTAAGCTTCTTAACAAGCTCTTGCTGTATCAGATCATAAACGCAGATATCCTTCTTCGTTGAAATAAATAATATAGAATAAATCAGATGGAAAGCAGATGTGACAGCAACTTCTCCCAACTTATATGGCACTTTAATGGTACATTTCTTAGAGAGCTGGTGGATCAACACTAATCCTGATTTATGTATACATGAGTTAAGAAATGAGAAGACAAAGACAAACTTAATTGCTTGTTTCACAACAATGCCACGACCTCTTTAAATATAAAGCCTAAATTCCAAAGTAGCCATAAGTGTTCTGTGCTGAAAGACAAAGAAGACCATTCCGTTTAAAAGGTAGGTACATATCAGTAAATCAATAACTCCAAAGTGAAAAGGAAGGATATCGTATGGCATTAGTGTTGAAAGACAGTCTCCTTTGCGATGCCATTCCATTGAGGACACAGTCTGCACAATCCAGTAAATGTAGCACGTAAGATGAGCTATGACCACCAGAGCTTCAAATCCATGGCATAATAAATTATAACTCAAATGTTCAAAGGACAAACATTGTACCTTCAAATGTTTCAACTTGATTCCCCCATGCTTGATATCTGGAGCCCAGTGGATGAAGGGTGAGTTCCTGTCTAAAGAGATAGGCAAATCGCAAACACTAACCTCAAGCAAAAGTCAAAAAATACCTAACTAATATTGACCAAAATATTCACCTAGTGCTCTAGGGGCAGAGGCAGTTGCGTGCTCAAGAAACTGAAAATCTGGGTGCATAAGGAAGATTGCCATAAAAGATGAAAAATAGGAATCAAACTGTTGGGCTTAAAAAGGATCCAGTCCATGTTGAATACCCAACTTAAAAACAAGTAAAAAAAGTTGGAGGATTTATTGTTCAATTTGGATAACTCAATTGTCTTGGGAAACACGAAATTCAATGGAAAAATTGAGTTATAAATATACACGACTTTTGGTAGAATAAAGAGGGACACGAAACCAGAGGGAAAAACACGGAAACGAAAAAGCAGAGACCATCTCACAAATTCATATTCACGCACGGAAATCGAGGTACAATTGAGGAAAATTTAGCCGCTTTTTTTGTCCCTTGGAACAATTTTGACGTTGGCTAGTTGGGGGTTCGATTTCTTCAAAGCGGTAGTTTTCTCCAAGTTAATTCTTGGAACGAAGTTAGATGATATTTTTCCTTTATCTCTTATTGTTGATTATTAGGTTCCATCTATTGTTAGATGAGTTATTTGTGGTGCCACGAATATTGTTCTCGACGGTGTTGCGTGATTGTGGTAGTGTGTGATTACCTCTTAATTTAGGGCGATAATCTTGAGAGGATAAACATTGCATTCCCATTATTATTTGGTGATAGTGGCGTTGTCGGTTTGCGCCGTCGATTTTCCCTTCTCATTGGAGGGTTTTACGACGCTAAATAATTCTTAGTGTTATTTACATTTCTGCACATATATTATTATTTGATATATTGATTGCATATTTTAATCACAAGGGTTTAGGGAAATTGATTAAATTCCCAACACAAACTCCTAAGAGGTAGAAGAAGAAAAGGGTGGTGAAGCTGGACAGAGTCGCATGATTGGATTAGCTTCTTCGTTGGAATCATCAATCACAAAATTGAATATGGAATTTGCCTATTAATTGTTTGGTGATCAAGAATAGAAGAAGATAAATTACCGTAGAAATCAATGCAACACAATTGATGCGTTGAGGTGAATAATACCAAGCCTCCCTTTTCTGGTTTTCTCCCCAAACCCTTAGTTCTTCTCATTATGCAGGAGAACAGCATAGATGCTGGTATGAAATTGGGCTTTATGTTTACTATCATGCAAAGGAGCCAATTTTGGGAGATACAAAACACAATTATGACCAAATTATGAGTATTTTAAAAGTTGGTCAAGACGTACGAAGAGCGTAGGCACCAATACTTTATATATGTATTGACTTTACGCTTTGTCATACTTTGCTTTTATCACGTATTAATTAAACTTTTATTAAGGGACGTAGGCAGCTTTTTTTTTTTAGTGTGATTGTCATTTTGACACTATGATTCTTTGACAATATTTTCACTATGAGGTGTCATATATTTTGTTGAGTAAAGTGATAGCTCAATTTAAATACAATTGCAAGTGTTCTCCATATAGAATTCTATAGATTTCAAAGAAATCTGGTGCCTCAATTCAGTATGAATTCTATAGAATTCTGGTGTCTTTAATTACCTAAGAAATCTAATGGATTTAATTAAATGGTAGATTTATAATATACTCATAAGATTCTTACTAAAATCCGACCTCTCACGCTCTAATTCTTGTGGATTTTCATAAAAAAAAATTTAAACCTATATAAATGAAGTTTTTATAATCATAAAATTTTAAAACCCATTTTTTCTCAGAGTAATGCTTATCATCTATATCTATATCTGTATATCATTAAAACAAAGATACTTGTACTTATAGACACTGCTATTTTCACATTTTTTTATGTGGCGCCTATATCTTTTTTATGTTTTTTCTTTTTAACATATTGCCTTTCCCATAAACTGTGTGCTGCTAGGTTGCCTTAATTTTTCATAATATTTTATAAGGTTTTTTTCCTAATTGGAAAGATTTGATAAAATATCCCCAATTCATGCAAATCGGAGAGGTCATTCACAAAAGTTTCCGATCCGAACTAAACAGATACTTTGATTTTTACAAGCTGCTATTTTATCACAAATTAGGCAATTTTTTTGGATTATCATAAACTATATGAGCGATATGAATTAACAATTTGTCCAAATAAATAAATTAAGAAAAAAATAAAGCGGTTGATATTTAATTTGTTCAACATGGTGTTATTATGATATTATTATTTTTGCATCAATTAATTCCATGTTAATCACTTTACAATTTGCTAGTGAATATTTAAGTTGCTAATTATTATTGTAATTAGTTGTATACCCCGTGTGTTGCACAATATAGAATAATTAGTAAAAAAATGTGTGGTAATTTGAAAAAATAAATAACATAATTTTATTTTATACTACTCACTCATATACATATGTTACTAATATACAAAAATAGAATAAAATTTAAGCTTACAATGCTTTCATGTTGAGATTGAACTAAGAAATTATGGAAAACGGAGGATAGGCAACTCTACACTTACATCCTTATTTAATAAGTATCAGTATAAGAAATCCAAAAACACATTTAGGACATCTCCAACTATCCCTAAATTCGTGGGTTTCCGCAAAACTTGGGGAATGGTTTCACTCCAATAATCACCTATACCCTCCCCCAAGAGACACTATTCACCTCTCTTATATTTAGAGGTTAGTAATTAATTACGAAAATGCTATAGTTTATTTACGAAATGACCACTACTGCAATTACGAAAATGCCCTTCATGAACCAATTTTGCGTTCCAATTTTTTTGTGTTTTTATTGATACTCTTAATTTATTTTTTGTAATTCAAATATTTTATATTTTTTTAATTTTTATTAAATATCATTATTGTAATATAAATTATTTAAATATATTTAATTGGCTCCTTTCAAAATATAAATTATTTAACGTTAACTAATTATAATTATTATTCAAATTAGGTATAGTTTAAACTAAATAAAAGTGTTATTCCTATTCTTATTCAATTAAAAGGAATAAAAAATAAAAAAACAGGTTCCCCTAAATTTAGGGGAAATCACTGGAATATAACAATAGTTTCCCATAAATTTAGGAAAAGCGTTACCCCCCAAATATAAGAGAAACCCTTGGAGATGGGCTTAGGGTAGGAATGATATTAATTTATCAAAATGAATTCTTTTCCACATTCATTCTCCACTGCATATTTTTGAGAAAATTATTTTTCATATTTCCTCATGCAGTACTGTATGTTCTCTAAAAAAATCACTATTCACTAAATTTACTTTAAGAAATCTAAAGTAGACACCCTTTTATTACAATAGACTCAAGGTAAGCAATATTACGATAAAGGATAAAGTAAAAGTTTTGAAGCTGATTAATTTTACTTTATTATTATACCCTTAATCTTACAAATGGTACTAAATCGAAATGAGAAGGAAGTCTAATAACCTAAGACTTGAAATTTGTCATTAGAAATTTGAAGAAATTTTAAATCTTTAAAGATAGCCTAAAAATAATATAACATATATAGCAAATACTAATGGATAACAAATAGAATATTAAAAAAATATATAAATTTTTTTACATTATTATAAAATAAACAATAGCAAAATATAACTAATGGATAACATTAATTATTATTATTATTATTATTATTATTATTATTATTATTATTATAATAAAAGAGGCTTATAAAAGTAGGATAGTGGTTTTAGCGAGAAAACTTGCTTATAATTACTATCCTACTTTAATATATATATATATATATAAAAGATATAAGATAAGATTATTGCTAATTAGTTTTTTTTTTATTATTACTAATTAATTTGTCTTTTAATGGAAGGGGAAATTGGGACGGGCAAATGAGGAGAGGGTAGGTGTATTTTGAACTTGGGACCTCATTTTTCAAGGCTGAGCATCCAACCACATGCTATAATTTGACCCACAAGCTGCTAATTAATTATTTTAAGAAATTATGTAATTTTTTTAAATAGCTAAATCTTTTTTAAATAATTTTTGTCTTTATAAATTTATTAATGTCGATAAAATTATATCACCTTCGGCATATTGAAGTTGTAGTTCTTTGCTACTTTACAAAAAGTGAGGAAAAAATAATAATCGATGAACATTAATATAGGCAAATTAATTGGTCTTCGTTTGTTTTATTACACTATATATATATATATATATACAGGGAAAAAGTAATTGTAACCTCAATGAAATGATCTAATACATATTTTCTATTATTATTATCTAGAGTTTTTTTAATTATTAACGAGAAAATTAGGGAGAAGCCAGAGTCCAACGAGGGAGGATATTTAAGCTATATATACACCACTCATTTTGTAACACCCCGTAAAAAATTTTAAGGCAAGTTGTCATTTAATTGAATGATGAAAATTGAAATATGACCATAGGATGGTACTTGAATGGTTACAAGACTATCAATAATTACAATATAACAATGAGATTGCATTGAGTTGAAAGATTGTTGCTCAAATGAATGTCAGAAATTAAAACATGATCATTGGTAACATGGTTGATATGTGGACAATGGATTGGAATGAGAAAATAATTGTTAACATTGTATTAATAATGATTGACCGTACAAGATTACTGTATTGAATAACGATGGGAATTTGTGTTGATACGTCACAAGTCTCAGAAAATTGTCGCTCAAAGAAAAGGACGTGGGCATTGATTAGTATGATATGAATTGAAAGCACCGAATTGTAAACCCTACTAAGTTGAAGGTCTCGAATAACATAGATCAAAGTATTATGACTTAATTGTAAGATTACTTAAACAATAAGGGCTGCCCGAGCAAATTGCCGCCAAGTGTATGGTACTATATTGCACCACGTGTCACAATGTCATTGGCGAAACTCAAATTTTATTAAAACTAACTCAATTCCAACTATTATATATAAGCCTAAGCCCTAATCTTTCTTTTCAAACACCCAAACCATCCCCTTTCTCTCTCAAATCCCGAAATTCGTCGAAAGCCTTGGGAGGAAGGAAATCAACCATAGAAACTCATCATAACACTTATTTATCATTTTAAAATGGTCTCTTACCATATATGGAAGGATTATAGCTTTAAAAAATAGCTTTAATTGAAGAATATCAAGGTTTTAATGACATTTTTCCACTTGGGATTATTCGAGGAACCTTTGAGGTGAGTAACTATCACTTTGATTCCCTTTTAGCATTGATGACGTTTTGAAAGGCCAAAGCATGTATTTGATTAAAGCAATGAATATAGATTTTGATGCATTGTAAAGAAAGATTGATATATTGTATTTCTAATCACTAGTTGCTCTACCCATTCTGTATCTGTTCTGCTCTACTCTGTTGCCACACTAGGAGCCCTCTAATGATACCGAGATGGGCGACGATTAGTGTGGTATATGCTCTGTATCTGTATTAATCTGTCTGGAATTCCGGTAGGGGTCAACCGGGATTCAAATGTGGATCCACTTATGATTGAATTGATATGATTCTTGCGCGCACCACGGATAGTAGTTTAACTAGTGATAGGGCCCATCTGTGTATTGAAAAGTTTTGTGCATTGAATCATTTTCTGGAAAATAAATCTTTCATATAAAAGGTAAATCAAAGGGTTTTTGTTACTCACTGAGTACTTTGTACTCATTCCCTTCTTTACTACAATTTTTGTAGATGATTGAAGTTATAAGATCTGAAAAGCAAGACAAGCCAGGAGTTGGATCGTGCTCGTGAAATGGAGTAGAGTTATGCATGTAGTATAAATCTGTCTTTAAAGTTACTATAAATTTAATAGTTTCGTGTCCACCTTTATAGTATGTATGTTTTACATCGTATAACATATAAGAAGAATAATGAGTTATAATCTTTATATTGATTTAAACTCTACTTTTTCTGTAAAAGTTCTTTAATGATTTGGCATACTTTAGTAACCAATGAAATATATTTACTAATATAATTTCTTGTGTTTTTATACTTCTTGAAAAACCTAACTTTAATGTTTTCTTTAAAAGTTTAACGATTTGTTAACTTATATGATCAGTTTTGTCTATTAAATTCTGGAAGATAAGATAAATTGAATTGTTCTGCATGTCCCGTCCCCGCGGTTTGAATTGAAGCTTCCGCTTAAAATTTGTAAATTAACATACGATATTCGGAAATATTGTATAATTAGCGGGGGCGTGACAACAAGGCTCTTCAAGAAACCTCTGGACAGATGCTTGCCATGTTATTGAGGAGACCGTCTTGCTCTGATACCATTTGTCTGACTTGACCATGAGCTACTTGATCTGATACCACTTGTAACGTCCCTGAGCTACACTTGCTTTCTTCTCATTGCAACAGTTTAGGTGTTATTATTAATTTAGTGTTCATGAAGTCTGTAATAATTCTATAATGTTCATCCTCTCAATGTTGACGGTTATAGATTCTTTTATTATCAATTATTTTCATCAGTCATAGCTAACGGTTCACAATGATGAGGCGGTCATTCCCCATAGATCCTGACTCGATAACATTGGCATGTAGACAGCTATGTCTAAGGCTTCCCAAGAGCACCTTTCACATAGTTCCAAGCACCTAAAGTTTTGAAAACATGGAAAACAATGAATACATAATATTCAGTGAGAAACCTTTATACGTGCAAGTTTTTCTTTTAAGAGCGTGAGTTTGAGCCCGAATTACATCATAAACTTGTCTTACCCCAAGCGCTCAATATAACTAGTTCGGTCATAATATAACATGAGGTTTGATCATAAATCACCTAAGTGCCTTACAAAACGATCTCACTGATTTTGAAGGTTTGATCGTAGACTGCCTTGGTAGCCTTCAACAACCTTAAATAAGTGCCTTGGCACCAAACATTTCATGTACCGAACATAGTTCTGTTCTAAAATTGATAAGGAAGATCTAAATGTAATTCCTTTTTTAAAAAAGGCTTGTGCTTTTACTTACTATGCAAAACATGAAATATTGCATATAGAATCATCATGAAGCATAAAAACATTTAATACATGGATATTTCTCAAATATTTCATACAAACATATTCAAAGAACACATGGAAAGAGTGTAAAGATCACTCACATTGAATCCTTATTTGAGATTACTTCATAATATCTATTCCTTCTTTCCTTACTTCCTCATTTAGCACGTCATGCATTCAACATTTCCCTTCTCTTCTTAAATTTAAAGGTACAAAAATGATCTATTCCTTATATGGAATTACGTTTTCCTCTCCATTTTCTCATTTGGCATGATTTGTTCTAGTTTCTTGGGAAAGAAAGATAGAGAGTGCGTTAAAGGGAGAGGGAAAGCATAAAATGGAGAGGAATGAGTGAAGCTTTGTTGGCTGAAAGTTAATGAGTCGTCCAATGTATTTATATATCAATGCTAGGGAAAAAAGAAAATCCTTCGGTAATCATGACATAGATTTGGCAAATCTTTTGAGGGGTCAAGAGAATATTTTGGCAATCATTGCATATATCCTAGATGACAAAAAGCAAATCTTTGGCAAATCTTGATGAATATCTTCCTAGTCTTGATAACTAGACATATCTATTCTAATCATACATATCCATTCATATACATATCGAAACAAGGATAAGCTAGTTAAATGAATTATTATATAAACGAATGA
This sequence comes from Nyctanthes arbor-tristis, assembly GCA_963692815.1. Classification (NCBI taxonomy): domain Eukaryota; kingdom Viridiplantae; phylum Streptophyta; class Magnoliopsida; order Lamiales; family Oleaceae; genus Nyctanthes; species Nyctanthes arbor-tristis. Next base: position 30,369 of record CAVNYN010213595.1, on the reverse strand, counting down.
TAAAAATGAGTTCATAACACTGTTTGATCTTTGTTTACAAGCTATGTTTAGTCAAATCATTACACGTAGTCTTTTAAGAAAATATATTGAACCAAATCTAAATTTCTCAAGTCCTTCAAACAATTTACTTATAGGACTAAAACTTAGATGAATAATTTGAGTTTCGAATCACATTTGAACCTTAATAAAATTGACAAGGAAAATAACCATTCAATTTTTGTACTTTACTTCATCTATGACATGTTACGTAATAATTTTTGGTGGGTCGTTACAAGTGTGATTTTTTTAATTAAAAAGTTACATCTGAACTTTTTTCATTGTTATATCATCAAAGAATCAAATATACAAAACTCACGTTAGTGTGATTTTTTTAATTAAAATGTTACATGTGAATTTTTTTCAATATTACATTGTCATCAAAAGGTCACATATAGAACAATCACTTTAGTGTATTTTTTAATTAAAAAGTTAGATTTGAAAAAATTATTGTTGCAGGATTGTCATCAAAAGATCACATTTATTGACTTTTGATCTTAAAAAAATCAAAAAATCACATACGAAAATTTTTTTCATTGTTACATTGTGATCAAAATGCCATATATACAAAAGTTACATTTAGTGTGACTTTTTAATTAGAAAGTCACATACAAAAATATTTTTATTGTTTACATTGTCATTCAAAATGCCACATATACAAAAGTTGCACTTAGGGTGTGTTTGATTACCAAAGATTTTCCAAATAAAATGGGGTTTTCCACTTAAATTCCTACTTTTGTGATGTTTGATTGACTTCTTTTTTTTCAAGAAAAATTTTCTCCCTTTTAGTCACGTGACCACATTTTCTTTGAAAATAACTCCACTATCAACAAGAATGTACGCCTTTGGTCGTTATTTCTTATTCTACAGCAAAACATGCATTCTCAAGCCAAGTCTCAAAAAGCATAAATCTTCACTAATTAAACAAAAATTTTCATAGCATCCAATTTCAGTCAAACAAAGGGCCACTAATTTTGGGATTATATCTACATTGTCCGTAGAGAAGATGATTTTCCATGGTGCTGAAACTCCATTGTAAAATTCAGAATCAAAAAAGAAAAAATTCTTACAGACAGACAGACAAAACCCTTAATCTTTGAAAACCTAGACTTCAAAAAGTAAATTGTTGAAAGAATGGGTGCTGCTAAATCATTGGATTAAGACGATTATTTGCCCAACCAATGGTCATTAATTATTTGCCCAACCTTCCCTACAGTCGGGGATAAAAATAGTTATGACTAATGGAGCATGAAAATTAAGCCCAACAACAGTAAAAATTCAAATTCTAAGAGGTAGACAGAAATCTTATTATAATTGGATTAGCTCGTCTGCTCAAACATACCAATTGTTTGTTGACGAAGACCGCGAATTACCTTCCAATACAATTGGTATCTTAAGGGATGGGAGTAATAACAAGTCTCCTTTCTACAAAAACCCTAAATTGTTCCAATTCCATGCAAGAAATCGCTAGCTTAGAGGCCAAATTCAAGTTTTATGAAAAATTAAGTTTCAAATAATCTATGGTGAATGAAGAACGCAATGTTTTCCCTTTTCTTTTTCTTTTTTCAATAATAATTACTAGAACATTGCAGGGAAGTTGTTAACTTGTTATTATAGACTAATATACCATTTTGTCATGGTGGCTCTAACTGTAGAATTCTATCCTTACTGTTACATATTGAACGTATAAAAATAACATTGATATGATTTGATGAGATGTTGAGGTTCCCAATTCTCCATATTGGAGAATGATTCGTTTTGTTTTATTAATTTTCATCTTAGAAGAGTTATAGCTTTTAAATGAACTTATATTACTTGCTCGAAGCTAACCAGATAATTTCTAAGTTAAAATGAAGCGCAGTCATTTTAAAATGATGTTATTTACACAACATAATATTTGATTAGTCTACGAATCTCAACTTAAAAGTTTCCTTTTGTCAACTTGTCAATCTGTCTCTCATGTTAATGTTGCCAGCTTTCTTAAATTCAAATATACTACTATTTTAAAAAATTGCAAAACAAACCAACCCTAACAGTTGTCTCACTCAATTTCCATTAAGCTTACTACAAGCATCATATCTGAACTTATGGCAATCCTTCCAAATCAAAATTTATGCATTTAATTTATACTTTTCTACAAGCTTTATTATTACTATCCTCACTTCACTCAGGTCATATCTATCCTTCCAATAAGAACTAATTATTTTCTAAATATTTACTATTTTATATGTTCTTGGTCCCCCAAAATAGATGTCTATAGTTGAGTACTCAACTGTAAGTGCATACTTTAATGCATGACCTGAAAACTAGAAAGATAGACGTGGCGGCCAAAATTGAAGATTAGACTGATGGACTTCATAGTCAAGCCAATAAGCACAACCATTGTATATGTAAAACTTGAGAATAGGCACAAGAGGCATCTATCAAGGCACAAATTGGAGCCTTAAAATTCTCCATCATCACATACACGTAGCAAATCATGCTACAACGAATGTCGCCTATAGCGGCGACATAGGCGTGATAGTCACCGCTACAAATTTATTGTGACTACTTTTCGCGACGACAATGTTGTTACTATAAGCCCGTACCTACAGCCTCCTAGAGACGACTTCTGGCTCTATTGCGACGACACTTATAGCGATGACAAAGGTGTCGTTGCTATAGATCTAACGGTTTTGGGGGACAAATTTTTTTGACCCGACCTGCCATGACTGCGGCCCAACCTGACCCACTCCATAACCCAACCCGCTCCCACCTTGTTATTTAATTGAGCAATTTCTTTGCGTGCCCAAGGAATCAAACCCTGGAAGTCCTCCTTTTGCACATGCACCTTCACTAATTGAGCTAGAGGAATTTTTGATTCACCTTTTGCATTTATAATATATATTATATAGATTATTATACCTATAGCGACGAACATGGTACCTATAGTAACAATTTGTCGTTAGTATAGAACACAACAAAGGTGGGAAATCTTCCCTCCAACGTTATAATGACGACTTACATGTCGCCACTGTAGACATCAATATGTCGCCGCTGTAGATGAGACCTACAGCGGCGACACACTATAGCCAAAGCTATAGCAACGACTTTTGGTGTCGTCGCTGATAGTTGCCGCTATGGCCATAGTTTGACACAACCAAGATCTTGTGATTTTTTGTAACAATGAGTTTTGAAAGAACGCTAACTAATTCTAAATTGAAGGGTCATTCTAATGGCCATGAGTAGAAATGGCAATGGGGCGGGTTCGGGGCCCCATCCCCGCCCGTTAAGAAATCCCACATCTCGTACCAGCCTCGTACCCGATTCAATCGGGTGCGGGGCAGGGGAGGTTCAGCGTGGGTATAAAAAAATACCTGTCACCCGCCCCGTTAAGAAATAATTAAAAAAATATAGAAAAAATGGAATTAAAACTATATGAAAAGCCATCCTAAGTATCATGTCAGTTTCATATTTGGCATCTAGATTCGAAACTTCACAGACAACAAAATATTTTTTTCAAAAAAAAGAGACCGGGTATTAGGGCAGGGCGGGGTTGGTCGGGCGGCCAAAACCCGTCCCCACCCCGATAAGATTTCGGGGCAAAAAATTTTACCCCGTACTCGCCCCGATACTTAACGGGATGAGTACTCGTGGGTATTAGGTAATACCTGTTCCATTGCCATTCTTAGCCATGAAAATTAGAAAAATGGGGGTAAGAAATAATTAAATATATCTAGTAATAAGTCTCTACAACCAGTGAAAAATTAACAAGAAGCAATCGTGTAGCTAGAGGGGCCATGGCGGGCCCCCTTTAAATTGAAATTTTTTTTAGCTTGTAAAAAAAGTTATATATAAATTAAAGGGTAATTAAGTTGTGTGTACTATACAGCTCACCCTTCCATCTCATCTCACCAATAACGTCTGGCCCCGCCATTAATAAGAAAGCGATAAATAAACTTATTTAAAGGAATTCATTCCAGTTTCTCCTCCCTTAAAATACTATAGTTGGGTTTTGCAGTAGTTTCTTGATTCGTGGAAGGTATAAGAGCAAAAATAAAAATAATTTTAAAAAAATTATAGAAATGCCTTGAAGATATATTAATTTGAGGCTAAGATTATTGAACACCTACAGTTTCAAGAATTTGCTCTAGAAGTTGGGACTGTCTATAAGCTGAACTAGACCACCATATGCAGTGGGGTGAAATTCCTTTTTTTTTATTTGATTAGTTTTTCCCCTTTAATTAAGTGGGGAGATAGAATAAGGTGATACTATCGAAAAATGTCAAGTAAGGAAAGGCGAAGAATATCATTATATAGTACTTTATCTATGAAGAATATAATAAATTAAGTTTTATCTACAGAAAATTATGGTAAAAAAATTATGATTACATGATTTTTCTTATTTATTTCAGTTAATTAGGTTACCATACCGGGAAAATGAAATAGTAACAAGAGAGTTGTAAAAATTACATAGATATCATTCATTATATACCTTAAATGAGATTAGAGAAAATAACTAATTCATTCGGTAATATTTTTACTATATTATTATTTATTATATCGATTCTTTGGAGGAAATTTTGCTTCATTAACTTGTGCCCCCACTAAACTTTTGGGCTTGCTCCACTGCTGACTATATGTATATTCCTTAGTTGCCATGTTACCAAATTTTATTGCTAGTCTGTCTAATGATGTTACTCCCCTGGTTGCCTAGTTCAACATTTTGGGTGAGTCAGACTAGCTCGTATCCTTGTTTCAGGAATCTGATTTGTGGACTAGAATCATAGCTTTCTCTTCTAAGTGAAGCAGTTGTCATAACTGAACCAATGGGAGAATGAAAATGCAGCTACTAGTTTCAAACAATAGTGTAGGAACTTAGGAATAAATTTTTGCAACAAAGAGGAGCAATGTAACTAAAAAATTGTATACAACATTCTAGACGTGTATAGATGATTTAGTTTTCATATTGTAACGTAAACTCTTGTACTATATATTTGTCACAAGTCTTCAACGAAATTATGGGGAGTTTCGTTCATATTCTCTAGTTTCTTCATATTCTCTAAATATTTTTAAAGAACTACCTTTTAAAAACATATTAATATGCAGTTAAAATATTAGGAAACCTAATAGAAACATAATAAATGTGTACATATATAAATATGATGGAGATAAGTTTTAAGATACACATAAAACAGAGCAACTGTTGACATACCCCTTGCAAAACACAAGATCAAGGTCGGGACTGGTGCCCAATTCCTCATAGGAGTATCTAATTGTTTCCCATATCTAGCAAGCCGAGGCATGCTTTCTTCTTCACCAGCCCAAAGAGCAAAGGTCCTACCTGCGATAGAGTTTACACATGGTTGCCAAAACTATGGGTCGATGTGTTAGAAAGGTCTCCTAGACGTGATATAATCTTCTAAACAAAACATTAATAATATGTTAGATTAATCATTTTCTTCTATTGAATGCAAATATCTATTGCACGATGAAAATCTATTGAATCTACTTGTTAAGAGGTATGAAGAATACGAAGCACTTCCATACGTAGCACAGATTATAGGCACTTCATTTGGGTGGAAACTATAGAACTATTTGCTTATTTTACACCGACACCAAATCTTTGCTAATGACGACCTCATTAGGACTATAAAACCACTATCGATAGATTAACATCACGGCATCGTATGGTTTCTAAGTCGTGTCCTGGGAACAAAATAAGTACCAATTTTAGAAAATGATAGAATCCAAACACAGTGAAAATTAGATCCTCAGTAAAACCAGAAAATATAAATAAATAACAGATCAGTGTTTGACCTTAACTATTTATCAGTTGTAGATCCTGCTACATAGCATCATACTTGGCATGCAACATGCAATAATATTCACAAATATTAGTTCAACTTCGTTGAAGAAATTGGCGAAAAAAATGTACCCATATGATACACTCAAATCCCGACTATTGATGAGTTTATATGTTGTGTCATTGTATTCAAAGGAACTGTAATGATTCCTTTGAAGTTCCCTTTCACCCAAGACCCTAAGAACCTCACCAATAGAATTCACCTTCTTTACGCCGTTATCTTCAATACTCTCCGTGTTCATTTCCACAGAGGAAATCTCTAACTCTTCAGTGTTACTCGACGAGAAGTTTTTTGGAAATTGATTCATAAGTTCAGCATTGACCATTTTAACCAACTATTTAAGCAAAAATGTTAATTGGTTATTTTGGAATCCAATTGCATTCTACTTCATGAGTAGATTATCGTATTTTAATTATTTTTTAACCAATTTTAGTGAAAAAAATTTATATTACAAAAGGGGCTTATTAGGTAAAATGTTGTAATTGAAAATTAGAATATTCTAGAACGTTCTAGGACATTTTTTTAATAAAATGTTGCATCACCTTAAATGAAAGATCATGACTTTAGACTTGATTATTTCCCATCACTTGTGTCTCTTCTATTAGACATTATTCTAAAACTATTCTAAAGTTTGTTTCGTTTATAAAGATCGTGTCCTTTAAAAACCTTAGGACCCTTGCATTACTTCCTTGGAGTCGAGGTCGTTCATACCTATTCCTTTGTTTTCCTACGCCAATATAAATATATTGTTGACCTTCTTGAGCGGACGAACATGATTGGTGCAAAGCCAATCTCGAATCCCATTTCCAACTTTAGCTCTCTTTGTCTTCTTGATGGTACCCTTTCTTGTGATGCCACGTTGTCTCGCTAAATTGTGGGGGCTCTTCATATCTTTCTCACTTGTCTAGATATGTGCTTCTCTATCAATAAGTTGTCCCAGTTCAAGAGTCTTACTTTTGACACTCACTTGAGGGTTCTTGATCATTACCTCAAACATACTCTTCAATTGCCTATATAATATACTAAGGTGGCTCTCTGCTCTCCTGGAGTTCTAAGAAGCAATGAACAATTGCTTGATCCTCTATGAGGCCGAATATTGAGCTCTTGTATCTTGTTCATCTGAGATCATTTTGATAAAGAATTTATTAAATGAGTTTCGTGTTCCTCTTCCTGGGTTAACGTGTATCTTTTTTGATAACTTGGGTGCAACCTACCTCTCGCATAATCCTGTCTTTCATTCCCCAATGAAAAATATAGCCATTGACTATTATTTTATCCACAATCATGTTTCTAATGGTATTTTTCATCTTTCATGCATTACTAGTACTCAAGATCAACTTGTGGACACTCTTACTAATTAAATTCTTAACTTCTTCACAACTTACCTTTCTTTGCTTCAAGATTGGTGTCTCCAGTGGATTCTCCATCTTTCAGAGCATGTTAGTAAATTTGCTAATGCATCATCGTCCAGTGCCAATAATCCCACGTTTGGGCCTATTGCTAGCAAGACGAATAATTATGGTGACTATGGAGTTAGAACATAGTGTGTATTGATCTTTTCCTATTTTATGGAATCCTCTTTCCTTGTTATATAGATTAATTGTGCATAGGAATTATTGAGATATAGGTATTTATTATGTATAGGTGATGTTGTTTCCTTTGCAACCCTTTCTCATTGAAGCATATATTGTCGGCAAAGATCAATGGAAAATTATCTTCTCTCAAATCCTCTTTAACAACCCCGTTCCTTTCTGATCCGGCATCTTATTCTGGAACGCTTTCAAACCCCATTGAGTTGTGCCAAACTTCCAGGTTCAGAAAAAGAACACAAACTTCAAGATGTTTGTACAGATTACCGAAAAAAGCATCAAAGGTAAATAGACATACCGGTGCATGGTGACTATACAAGTCAAAATAAGGATGTAGACAAATCATGGCTAACTTTAACTCTTATCATGATATGGTTATTTCCACTTTTAAGGAACTAGAAAAAGGAGTCAATGGGTGGAAGCATAGCAGAAGAAATTTGAGGGAACCAATAATTTATGATTTGCTCTATATATTCTCACCTTTCAAGTAAATTTTATTCTTCTTATTATCATAGTATTTTCTCCTATTTGGTTGCACTGTGTTTTTTTAAAATCTGTTACTTGAATCGCCCCACTTCATTCAAGCAACAGTTAACATTGAGCAATCCAACATAGTGACAATATTCATTGGTGAGTTAGAAATTAAGCAATTTATGAATATCATCAGTAAAAAGAAAGCATTCACACCATTTTTGAGCTAATTGTACTCATCTGTGGTTACAAAAAGTTTCAATAAATGCATTTAAAATAATGGTGTTAATCGAGACTTGGTTTGAAGGTCACACATGCTAGACATCTTGACGAAACCATTATTATAATCGCTAAGAAAACGCATGCAAGAGTGATGCAACTGACAACTTTTTCTGTTCAGTCACCATCTCATATATATCTACCAAAGTGAACTAGTGATCACTTTAAAAAGGAATGCCCATATTGTCTAGGTAATTTGGAGATGTAAACGGATTATGCACTTGCAGGGTGCAAGTAGATGTATTCTTGCGGTATTTTGCACGAAAACTTATCGGTTTTACATAGATACTGCTTGCAAACATCGCTTGGTGACAAAAAAATTATTCAGAAAGGACAAAACAGGTTTAATAATATACCTAGGATTGTCCTAATTATGAAGAGATTATTGGTCACAGTTTAGATGCCCCTTTCATGCACAGCTGAACCTAGTGACACTAGAAATGAATTACATTGGTTTTCTTGGCACATATCACATTAAATGATAAAGGAGTTTTTGGTCATCTCTTCTTGTGGATGGAGGCATAAATATTATGAGACTCCCCTATTGTTGGAAAATGACATGAGCCATGCAATTTTCAACGCTCATCTAACCTATATTTTTTTGGCCAAACCAAAGGAGAGTTCTTGTCCCATATGCATTTTTTGCTTTACTTAAAGTTTTCTTGTTCCCACTGATGTCTACCAAGAGCATAAATCTTAGACTTGTTATAATATAATAATCCAATAATTTACTCTCCAGTTTCCTCTGTGTTGTTGGCGTTAACATAAATCATATATCTTTTTCTTCATCTAAACTAAGTTTTCTTGTTCCTGGAGATGTCTTCAAGGAGAAGAACCTATGTACATATGATAATGCCATAATAGCCCAAGGATTTATTTATACTTGGACCTTGTCTGTGCTTAGTCATCCCTATATGCTCTTTTTAACTTCTAGAGAGTATGGGAATTCATGAATTTCTTCTCTTTCTTTTCTTAATCTTGCCTAGGCTTCATTCAATTTGAAGTAGTAGCATCTGTCCAAATTCTTCCTGTGGCGACATTAAAATAAAGTACCCTTTCAAATTTCAAAACCAAGAAACAGGAAACAACTATAACTATGTTAACGTTACATGCACCAACAACAGAATGCCAATTCTACATCTTTTTTTTGGTAGTTTCTCTGTGAGCAGTATCGACTACTATGATATCAACATGCGCATCGATGATCCCAGTAATTGCCTCCCAGGAAGGCTCCTGAATAAATCTGTCAACGTCTTATCTTTACTTTTCATGGCCCCAAATTATGACAATTACACATTCTGTACCTTCCAGTAAATACAAGTGATTTGGGATACGACATATTACCGGTTGGTTGTCTAAGTAATTCTACAAATTACATTTTTGCTACAAGCCTAATAGGAGCAGCAAAAGTATTTGAATATTTTGGGTGCAAGATTATTGGCAGTTCTTTTATCCGAATTCAATACAAGGGTTAGTATGAGTTTGAAGCAATTGATCATCTTACATTGACATGGAATGTCACGCACCGCAAAGATTGAGATCTAAAACCTCCTCCTCAAGAAAACGGTAGAGACTCCAAAGGCCACCCATAATGGCAGTGACTAACTTTTTTTTTTTTTCTTTTTTCAAATATTCTCTAATTAGTTTTACTGAATTTGCAGGTGAATCAGGACCGGGGTTTCTCTTGAAATCCCCAATAGCATTGTCGTTCCGTTTGTCGTTCTGTTTGCAATTTGAATCATGAATAGAAGAGTTATATTTATCTAACGAAGTTTAGAATTAGCTGTGGACGCAGCTACACAAAGTTTTGGGCATGTGCTTGCCAATGATGACATTTGTTGTGCTTGCCAATGATGACATTTGTTAAACAAAAAATAGAGTTGCCTAACTATATTCAGAAACTCGTTACTAATCAAATAGAAAATCGAATTTTCAAATCCATTGGCACTATTAGATAGGAAACGAAGTTGTTCAGATTTTAAGCTTCTGCTTGCTACTCTCCACAATGTGCTTGAGACTTGTCCAAGATTTTCTCCTCTTCTTCGTTGAAGCACTGACACTGTCTTCTGCATTAACATCGAGAGGATTGCATACAATTTGAGATGCTTTCTTATTGCTTGACCTACTTCTTTTTCTCGTCATTGATTCCAATAATGGAGTAACCATTCCTGTCGCTGGAGTTGCTGGACTAAGTGTGCCAAGTCCCTCCACAGCAGCAGTTGATGCTATATGAAGATCAACAGTGTTCCTCGTCTCATTAGCCTCAGTATTAATAGACTCTATCTTTGGAGATTCAGTAGGATCGGAACTTGGCAGTTGTTTAGTGTTTGATGGACAGATCTCTTTCACATAGACTTTTGGGGTTCCTCTCAGCAAATTTCTATGAGAATAGAAATGGCAAGTGTAAACCACGTTAGTTTTTGTGGCATTCTTCTTTTTATTATGTCTACGTCCTTTTCTTGCCTTATTTGTCTCAATCCGGACTGTACAATTGTGACCAAGTTGAAGGGATAGATTCACATCTGTTGTAGAGTAATAGAGTCATCAGAGCTGTGGAATAAATTGTTACCATTTGCTAAACTTAAAGTGAATGCCCATAAACAGAGTAAGAGCTTATTTGATATAGATTTTTATGAAGGAAAATGTTTGCTTTTCCCCCTTCTATGAAGGAAACTGGGCAGAGGGCGTCAGGAGTTATCAGATTGCAATCTTGAAAGTTTCTCCTCCTTTTATTTGAAGTCTCAAATTCAACATTCAGTGCCCAGAATATTTCAAGAATAAGATTCCTGTTTTTAGATCAATTTAATTTGTTTTTTTTCATATCTAGACAAGGCAATTTGAGCAGAGCATGTAAACATGATGTCTAGTAAGGTTTGCAAACTGTCTAGCTTACAATTATTAGGGTACGTCTGGTTAGCAGCTTATAAATGAGTTTATTTAGTGAGTGTTGCCCACTTTTTTGAACATACGATTCCTAGGTAAACAAGCTAAATAGGTGGTGGAAAAATGGTTTAGAAAATACGTGCGAATAGGGAATGGTCAAGAAATATGTGCAGGGTAGTTTATGTATGGGTGAATTTATAAATGCCCAGCCTAATGTCACGCCCCGCATGTGGCACGTCGGTTGAGGCTACCCACGGGCGAGGCCGAGATGCACGAGGGGTGCACAAGGCGGCTGTGAAGGACGCACACGGGCATGGCCGAATGAGGAACTGGCTTGAACGGCGCGCACGGCAGAGGACGTGCATGCATGGTCGAGAGGGTCGGCCACAAAGACGGCAGCACACGGGCTAGGCCAAGGCGCACAAGAGGTGCGGGATGGCATTGAGGAAGGCACGGGTGCTAGGCCGAGGAAGATCAGGGCGGACCGGCGCCACACGGCAGGGGACGTGTGGCAAGGCCGTGAGCAATGGCCCCGAGGACGGCAGCGCGGAGCTGGCCGAATTGGACCAGGACGGTGTGGAATGTTCTGGCGTGGAACACCCCAGAAATTTGGCTAAGTGTTGGGGCCGAATTCTGAAGGTTTTCAGCCGTAGAGATGATCGGTCAACAATGACGGCTGGAGACGACGGCTGTACAGCTGGCCATGCAAGTGGGCAGACGACGGCTGTACAGCTGGGGTGCAAGTGGGCTGAGAGGGCGGCCGTGCAGCTGGCCGTGTTGCTGGAACGGTCCAGAACGACGGCTGGCCGAGAGCTGGAACGACAGCTGGAACGTTGCTGGAATGGCCCAGAACGACGGCAGCAAGTTGCTGGAAAGACGGCTGGCCAGTCCAAAACGACTGCTGCACAAGTCAAGGACGACAGCTGTGCCATGGGGCGCACAGCTGGGCCGAAATATGCTAGCAGGGGGCTGCCGACAGGCTGGAACGTCCTGAAAGATGGCTGGCAGGTGGGCTGCCATGCCACAAACGGATCCAGGCCCGGCCCATGACGTTTTGTGTTCTTGTCTATAAATAGGGGTAAACCCCATTGTAAATGTGTGTAGTAGAGAGTGTAGAGTGGAGTGTGGTTGAGAGAATATGTAGAGAGAGAGGCTCCTAGTGTGGAGTTGTATAGTGAGGATAGGAGAGTTAGCGAGGTACAAGAAAGAGTGAAACACTCGTCCGAGGTGGAGTGTCGTTCTTGTAAACGTTGTGTTATTGTAGTGTCAATAAAACGTTCTAACATTCTCCTAGTCCCTTTATACTTTACTCATTCTCGTTCTCAATCATATTCGCTACACGTTTGCGGCCTTTAACCTCAAGTGGTTAGGGGGACGTGTGGTTCGTCGTGTGGGACGACGGGTGGAAGCTGACTTAGCGCCGTTTCTGCGCGAGGCAGAACGCTAAGGCCGCACGGGTGCTGGACAACGTATAAGAGCCGTAGACCAGCCCGTGACACTAAGCTCTTATACTCATTTTCCTTCATTTATTCCTCTCTCTTTGTAAAGATCCTAAATTTTTGAAGCTAAGTAACTTTGGTTGCTTATTGTGTGTACATTCCAAGACGTGAAAGAATCAAAACAAAGCTAGATGCTAAGCCATCATGCACAAACTACAGATAAGATAAATGACCAGAAGAGACATCGACAAAGACTGTGTTAGAATGCAAAACATAGCAGTTAAATCATTAAAAGAGATAATCAAGATATCAGGATAACAGTTTTTTGCCATGATGAAATTGTAGCAAGCTTAAGATTAGTTTCAATCTGTGAACACAAGGAAAAAAATATATATATTACAGAGACACTCAAATACAAACTTGTAGAGAAGAATGTTTCAATAATTCCTCAAGAAATATAACATATGTATCCATCTATGATACCTATGTGCAGATCCAAGCATATAGAGGGAAAATCAGGATTTAGGGTAGGGAAGTTTTTGAGTAAATAGGTGCCCGGGCATGTTGCAGAGAAGAAGACTAAAAGCATGGGCTGGAGGCTACTCAAGTTTATGTTGAATTCACTTTTTAGGTTTCTAGAACATGTAGGCAAGAACTACATCGTCTTCGGTTTTTAAGCGGAGCAGAAGACACAATGATTATGCAATTTATTATTCACAAAAGCTTGTCCAAATTTGCAGCAATCAAAGTCTTAAGTGTCCCTTTTTTCTTCTTAAGAAAATTCCAGTTTTTACATCGGACATGATATGAATTTTTTTTTTTTTTAAATGAAAGGATCATTTTATTGAATCGAAAATAGATACATGACACAGATCTCCGGACTGAAGATCGCGACCAGCCCAAAGGGCAACAAATATAGGTAGCCCAAATAGACAACAGACATAAAGCCCAGAGGACAAGCTCAACAGAAATGGAATAGAAACAACTGCCTAAGCCCTACCAACAAATCCAAAGACAAAGCAAACAACGGGGAAGGTTTTGACGCCCACAAATTTTCAAGGAAAACCAGTTAATTGCAGAATGATCCGAATCAAACTTTCCACAGCCAACAATCTTCATCCACTTTCCGATTCAGGCCTCACTGCTATCTTCATCCTCTGAATTTCCAAGCTCTGCTCTTTCATGAACTTTAGCTGCCAAATAGGCTGTGAATCTTGCGAGATGAAGGTGATCATGTCTCTTCAAATGTTGCAGAACCAATTGACGCCCCAAAAATTTTCGCAGGAGAAAGCGATTCTGGTTGGAGATGATGTCCAAATCCTAAGCAATATCCACAAGAATCTGGGTAGGGATACAAGTAAAGTGCTCATCCTCAAAGAAGTTGTAGCTTCGGATCATATCCATTTGTTGCTGGCAGTTTGAAGGAATGGGAAATGTGATTTTCCCATATTCCAATGGATTGAGAATAATGTCAATAGCCGCTTTGAAATGTGCCTGTGCAATTCTTTCTGGAGAAAAGTTCTCTGTGGTGAGGGAATTTGGTGCAAAAATGATTAAAGAGCCAAGATTCCACATGGACTTTACATTGAGCCAAGTCAACATTGATACGAGGCGTTTCAATTCTGAATCTTCCCTTATCAAGTGCAAAAACAGACATACAGACAGGAGGACTGAATTCTAGGTAATCGAAGCTCAAATCCACAATTTCCAGCGAAGATGGAAGCAGTTGGTTAAGCATGAAAGAAAAAGTTTTGAAACTTGAGCAAACCTTTCACGAGAGAAAATAGAAGGGTCAGGTGGAATGCCCAATGCTTTATAGGAGGCAGCCAAGCGCTCACCAAAATAAGCACCAAGGGAAGGAATGCCTGCTTCACATGCCCATGTAGCAAGGTTCTTGAGGTGATTGAGTTTCAGCATGGTTTGAGCATTCACATTGCTCTATTTCTTCCCAGTTGACTGCTCTCTCAGCATCATCAAAAGTTGTGGTTGTGATCCTGATGCTTCATTGAGTCCTTTATTGTTTGTTTGCTTTCTTCCTATGTGGTGCAAGTTTGGCTTCTTGGGAATTTTAACAAACAGCTAGTCAACAGAGCTTGAAGGAAAGTAACAAATAGTTAATTTGCATCTGATTGCAGACCATTTGTAAAACTGGGAGCAAGTACGGTGGCGTGCTTCTATTTGATTCAAATCTGAAAACCAGAGCGAAACCTGGATTCTCTTAAAAGAATCATTCAGATTGTAATTACAGAAGATCGGAAGTACTGGATTTGGTTGGTCTGGTTTGGTTCGATTCTAGAACCAAAAATCCAAAATATTCCCTAAAACATTAACGTGCAAAAACAGGTATGGCTAAGATTTACGATGATCAAAATTAATAGAAGCTTGGCAAGACAGCATACATTAACATCGTGTCCATCTTTATCTTAAGATGAAACGCAAGCACCACTTTATAGCAACGACAGCATATCCATTATAATAAACATATTAAATTAATAAAGAGTTTATGACCATGCAGGAAGAATAAAATTAAGTCCAGCAACAATAAAAAGGAAAAGGGTGTTCTACACAACTATCTTGATTTAATTCACTTTACGTCGGAGGTAAATATTTACAGATTAATTCGGCCGTTAATTTGACCGGCGGCCGGCTCTGCTATGGACAAGGGAAAAACCATAAAGACCTATAACAAAAATTCAAAAGGTTCCTTAGCCAACCCTAGGAGCTAGAAGAAGAAGAGAATGGCAAAGAAGCAATCTATAGCTGGATTAGCACTTTAGCTGAAATCGTACACAACAATTGTTTGGTGATGAAGAACAGAAGAAGAAGAAGACGAATTACCATGGAGAGATCAATGCAATGCAATTGGATTGAATTGGTGCCTTTGAGCTGAGTAATTACTGGTTTCTTTTCTCCCGATCCCAAAACCTAAAGTCCATCGCTTCCACAGCAACTATATATTAATTTTGTTCATCCGCCCACTGTGGGCAGATTACAGCTCTCATTTCTGACGTGACAGTGACATGGTCAGACGTGGTACACACATGGCCACCGTATGTGTCGATTATGTGTGTGACATGTCAGAAGTGGACGATGTAACTCCACCCACAATGAATGAGTGAATATTACTCAACTATATCTATGATAAAAAATATGTTGATACTATGTTTTAATTAATTATATAATATAATAATAATAATAATAATAATAATAAGAATTTCCTGAATATTATTTACTTTTACATTTATATTCTCTATATTTTTCTCATATTCTTCTTTTAACATCTTCTACATATTAGTACTTTCTTGTTTTAAGTAATAATTTTTGTCTAAATTTTTCTGTCATCATACTTTCAAATTATCAATAAAACTAAATAATTGTACTTAAGCATTTCTTATGATTTATTGATTTAATAAATCTGTGTCACTTTTTTAACTAATCTTTTGCACATAAAGATTTATCAAATACCAAATGTTAGTTAATGAAATTTTGAGAATAAAATTGTGATGAAAAAAGTTAACATAAATGAAATACTTAGTAAAGCTATGGTTATACAATGCAATTAAAATATTGTGCAGTTATAAAAACATATAGTGTCGATCTAACCACCCTAAATATGTGAGTGTATTATCTGGGAAAATACAAAAATTCTAGAGAGACGTGAAAAGGGACATTAATGGGTGACATTTTTATGTGGCACACTTATATTGGATGATAAAAAGTAGTCATGTAATCATCACCCAATGAATATGTGCGACATAAAAAGGTCACTCTTTAATGTCTCTTTTCATGTCTCCTAAAACTGCTGCAGAAAATATTTTAGTACTCTCTGGATGCTATCAATACTCAATACTTCATCCATTCACTTTTAGATGTGTAGTTTTTGAGACCCCTTAACCACCTTACTAAATTAATTAAATGATCACTAAATTAATTAAATGATCATTTTAACACAGTTAACTTAACATCCATTTCCACTCCTTATTCTTTCATATTCTTTTTTATCTGTTTTTATTTACTTTCTAAAATTATAATGTGATGCGACAAACAAATATTATTGTGTGAATATAATTATCTATTATGAAATGAAGTGTGTCATATCATATACGTGATAATAGTTTATAAACTTCTGCACAAATGTTATGTGCAAGATTTTTCAAAAGTTAATAGTGTACATACATACTAGTTCTACAATTAATGTACTGAAAATGATAAAATTTAAAGCACGTAGCGTCACAAATAATGTCATGTGTGACTTACATTTAAACACACGGCATCAATTAATAGGCGGACTAACATAGACAACAAGACTTACGTGACGTGTCTATATATACGTCATGCCTGCTAAGTACGATTTATGATTCCAGATGTTTGGGATTTATATTATTTACGGATCTATATATTAAAATAGCGTAGTCGGTCATTTTTCCCTGCTTAAAACTGGTAAATCATGTGGTACCTCCAATTATTTTTTTCTTTTTTCGTTTTTGACATCGGATTTTTTATTCATTTTTTTTATTTCTTTTGGGTGTCAGCTCTAAATGCTCGCATAATTGGTCAACATTTTTTCTCGCATAAAATTGGTAAAGTATGTGGTACCTCCTATTTTTTTCTTTTTCTCTTTCTTTTTTTTTTTCTTTTTTTGGTATCGGATTTTTTATTCATATTTTTTTTATATTTCTTTTGGGTGTCAACTTTAAATGTAGAGAATGCGGTTTTCAGTATCGTGAGATTTTTTGGTTATATATTTTTTTCTTTTTCCTATATCTCACTTCTCAATTTCCATATCCTATTAATTTCCTTAATTTATTCATCTTTCTCTTAATTCCGCTGCAGCTTCTTTGCCACAGTCTGCCATATTAACTATAGAATCATTGCAACAAAGCCAAGCGATATCAGGCCCTAATGACTCCAATATAGTCATATAAGAAATTGGTGGTCATTCAAAGGTAAGTCGCAAAATGACTAGATAAAGGACCAAATGAAGGGGAAAAAAAGGAAGAAGAAAAAGAAAGAAATACACCATTTCGTATGATTTCCCACTATCTAACACGCGGCGAATAATGGTGTTTCATTTTACATGGTTTCCAAGTGTTCTTTTCCACCAAAAAAAAAAGTAAAGAAAAAGTATCTTTCAAGTGTCAAAGATGATGAGGTGGGTTGTTACTACAAATAGGATTGCTAGCTCACTCATTTTCTCGTCAAGGTGGAATAAACATTTTCTTGGCCCCTTATCTTTATGGTCTTCCTCAGGCGACTCTTCAGCTATCAAATACTTAGCTATCAAATACTTATATTTTGATCCTTTTCATTTTTAAAAGCCTTCCAAATTAGTCCCTTAACTATTGAACTCATGTATATTACTCCTTCAATTAAATATTAGGAGCTCTTCCATTTTGATATTGAGACTTGTGGAAAAGGCTTATATTGAGATTTTATCCTAATACATCCTAGTAAAGGAAATGATGAGAAATAAGTAACTTTATTGAAAAACAGAAGAATTGCTTGCAATTGAGGCCCATAGGCCAAGAAGATGAAACAAGCACGGGTTCTAGGTTAGTACCTCAACTTATGAAAAAGACAAAATAGAAAAAATAATCTTGGTACCTATCTAGTAGGAGTCTTGAACCCTCAACAGAAAATAACGCAAGGTTACTAATGACCGATACGCTTTTGATTGAGTTCAAAGGGAGGCTAAGGGCAATAACTGTGAGTGATGTGTACACCCTATATGTGCTCTTTTTATATATGTGGCTTACTATGTAATTATATCTTATGCGTTTTATGTCACGACCCCTCAAATTTACTACTTATTATTATCATTTATATTCGAGAGCAGAAGCTTTTGAGTTAAATTTTGTTTTTGTGCAATTTGAGAGGATGGGACTTACAAAACAACTACTTTTGTACAACTTTATTTAGACTTAGAAAAGATCAAATAACACAACAAATTATGTTAGTAAGTATTTCATTTATTATCAAACTGAACTATGGGAAAGTCAAGTTTTTACATTGGCATACTTATTTATACAAAAGATACTAGACTCGTATATTGGTTTGGATATATTTTTATAGGCAAATTATATCTTGTAACTCCAAAATATAAATTCCCTTCCACATGCAAAATTCTCTTCCATCCGTGGGCATGCTCCGATTCTTGGCTTGCTTGACCAATATCTTACCTCCGACCATCTACAAAATGGTAGAAAATAAATGTATGAGTATAACGTACTCAGTGAATAACAAAATACCTTGATTCACTTTTCATTTAAGAAATGCTTTTTCAAGAAAATCATCGGATGCACAAAGACTTTAAATGTACGAAAGGGTCCTATCACTAATTAAACTACTACCCGTGGTACGCACATGATTGGCCAAGACCACGTAACAAGGCCACAAAAATTCCAATTGGCCAAGACCACACAGCAAAGCCACAAAGATTACCACATAGCCAAAATGACCAAGATCATATAGTAAGGTCATGTTCCACAAAGCAATTCAAAACAGGTAGATTATTAACTAGTGATATAAATGCAATAAACAAATCTTTCTTTCCATAGCAATGCATCAAAAATTCAGGCATATCTTATGAAAACATTATGAACAAAAGGAAGAGAATCCAAGCATTCGTTACTCACCTCAAGGTTTACTAAAGATTGCTTTAATTCTAAGTATCAAAATACCTTTGAAACTTCAGTAGTCCTCACCCAAAAACGGGTTCTTTAAGTTGGGATTATCCTATATATGAATAGGGGCCCTTTTCAAGTAGGAAATAGGTAGGTGTTTTGGTAGTGTTTTGGTAGTGTTTTACCACACTCCTTGGCTTTGGACGAATTTTAGATGGATGGTGGAGAGTTGGGAAGCAACTTGGTTGATTTCTTTAACTTTGGCCCCTTTATACTTGTAAGATTTAATTATTTTCAAAATATATTTGGAATCTACCAATTATGAGAATGACAAACGCCCTGATATTTGGCAAAAATAGCATGTTTATTATTTACAAATACGACAAGTGGCTTAAAACTTGTCAAAACTAACATTATTAATATCACATGGCAATTTAGAAATTACAAAAATAACCAATGTCTCCTAATTTGGCATCTAGGGAACGACTTGGCCAAAAATTTATAATTTTTCGACCTCGAATCATAAATTTCGAGTATTTATTCCTATCGTTCTCAAACTAATTATCATATTGCTTAGTTTACTGTTAAATTTTCACGGGATGTTACATTTTATATTTTGAAGTGATGAACTAGTAGATGGGATATTTGAACGATCTAACCACAAGATTGGTTATAAGCATGCATTTTATTTAATTTATGTGCTTAAGTCATGAAGATATTTTGATATGATAAGCCATGAAGCTTCCTATGGCAAACACAAAATGATATATTAAGATGATGAGAAGCAGAAAAAGAGATCGGAATTTCATGGTTTGCAATTAAGTGATACTTACCACCACATTACAAACCAAGCCATGTCATGCAGAATCGGACATACGTAAATATCTCTCTTTAATACCGGGGGTGTTATGATCGATATCGTCAAGCCAAGCCATTCATGCTTATATTTAAGCATGTATCTGATTCTTAAATGTTATTATTTTTGAGCGCTCGAGGGGAGTAGATCTTTTGCAAACGGCCCCAAATCATAGCATGCTTTCAAAAGAGAACAAAAAATTGCATATGTAAATGTTACTCACTAAATATTATTATACATGTTTTCTTCACGATTTCCAAAAACAGATATTGAAGGCGAGCATGTAAATACTTTGAGTCGGTTGGATGGTGAAGGTACACGTACATTGCCGAATCAAGACCATGTGAAACGGGCTTTGCATCACAAGAGTTGTAGTATTCAAGGTTATGAACGGGCTTTGCATTACAAGAGTTGTAGTATTCAAGGTTATGTGGTATATACTGGCTAGAAAGTCTTTGGACTACAATCTTCAGCAATTTTAACCCATGTAAAGAAATCAAAATTCTAACGCAAAATTTGATGTTTGTGTAATTCCTATACGAAGTTGTCTTGAAATATTTTTACTTTTACATTTAGAAAGTTTCTAAAAGATACCTAAATATCCTTTAGCAAGAAAATATAACTTAATATTCGAAGAGAGCAGCAAAATGGCCACAGCAAGTACGAGAAAATGCAGTGGTGTTATAGCGTGGTCTAGCTTGTTAAGCTAGACCACTTTAGTTTCAGATGGCAAATTATAATTCAAAATTATATGTAAAAGCGTTTAAAATAATAGTGTTAATCGAGACTTGGGTATGGAAGTAACACAGGCTAAGTATCTTAATGATACCATTATTGTAATCGCTAAGAAAACGAGTGCAGAATGATGCAACTAAACAACTTTAAAAAGGTTAAAGCTACCAATAGAGTGTTTATTGCCTTTTTCTTAAAGTTGTTGTCAATAATGGGATAAAATATAGGCTTTATGAAGATATATTAATTCTCCTCCAACTTCTTGTGTTCTTCCTCTCCCCCACACAGAAACATGGGAGTTGTTCGACTTCACTTGTTTCTTTTTCTGCTTTTTCATGTTGTCCACTCGAAAAAATCTTCTCCAACTATCACTTGCGGCAATAACAGCTTCTTTATCCAATACCCTTTTCAGTCACTTGAACAAGGCCATAAACCTCACATCATTAATGGATATTCAGAATTCAATATAAGATGCACTTCTGATGGAATTGCAGTTCTGAATCTTTCCTCTTCTTCTGGAGAGTTTTACATTCGCGATATCAACTACTTTGAGCAGAAAATAGAGCTGGAAGATCCCGGAAAATGCCTCCCAACACGGTTCATGAAACTGAATTTCTCATCTGATGATTCTCCTTTCCGGGCAGTCCTCTATCAGAAGTACACCTTTTTGAGGTGTCCAAGGAGAAAAGTCGAGGGGCCAAACTTTACGGCCATTGGGTGCCTTAGCAACTCAAGGATGACCACGTTTGCTACTTCATTGAAATCGCGTGCTCAAGATATGAAATCAAACGGGTGCCGTCCAATGGTTTCCGATCTTCCAATCCCAGTAACTTGGATTGATCAATATGAGTTGAATGGTTTTGATGGCAATCTCGTGCTGGAATGGGACGTCTCTGTTTGTCATCGTTGTACTGGTAAAGTCGTCACTCACTCAAATAGCGACTATAATTGCTACATAAACTATAAATTGGAAACTTTCATCACCACCATTAAAAGTTCATTATATCCTTAATGTCAGCTTTAATCAAGAAACTTAATCAACTTTAATTAGCTTTAATCTCATGTATCTGATTTATATTAAAATGAATTTAATAATAGTAAAATGAGCAGAGAGAAAAAGTTTGAGTCATGTACATTTCAAAAGTTTGACTAAGTGGTTTCTTTAATATCAGAAAGATAGCCCTGGTGTGGACGGACCTCATTTTCCATTGCAATCTTAACCAACAAGTTCCATATAATTTCCTATAACTATATATATATATATATGAAATTTAATATTTGTGTAATTTATTTTTAACTCAAAAAAGTGCATTAATTTTTTTAACAGGTAGATCGAGACGTAAATCAGTAGGCAAAATCATCCTTATATCCATTTTTATACTAAGTATTGCTGCACTGATCACAATGTTGTTTGTGGGAAGTTGCTTTCTTTGCTTCATTGGACTAAAATCTGAAACACATAATGAAGCTAATGAATCACCTCATGACTCATTCACAATACGGCTGGAAACGGTGCAAATGCCAGCAGCAGCCACAATGGACAGCCTCAGCACGGTTCAGGCCTGCCAGCCGGAAGAATTAGTTGTTGATGAAAGCCAGCGAATTTCAGGGCCAAACGGTGAGGCTTGCCCGATATGCATGGAGGAATATCAGCCTACAGACAGGCTCCAACGCTTAGACGGGTGTTATCACTGTTTCCACGCGCCTTGCCTTAGTCGATGGCTACTCAGAGATAGTAGCTGTCCGATTTGTAGGGCTTTCGTTATCCCATAGTAGTTCTGGCTTCAGTCATGTGCTCGAGAAAATTCATGCTGACATATCTAAACTCAGGGGTGTCGTATCTCAAATGTGTTAATTGGATCAATAATTGCGTCTGTCACACTGCTGCTCAAAGTTTTAAGCTAAGATTAGCATAACTAGTATACCGCTTGTTGGCCGTGAGATCCGACCGTAAGGCTCAATTCAAGCGCCTTTAGACGTACATAAATTGCTTAGGCTGTGTTGGCGCTTCGGTGATATCACAGAGGACGACCGTTAAACTTTTTGGTAATTTCTTTTGTTTCTTACAAGATTTGAAAAAATTGATGGGGAAAGGGCAGCTATTCATTGAGAAAGTACACATATGCACACCATGCTGATCAATGAATACCTTTATATAAGCATTGGAACAAATTCTATACAAACAACCTGGGCAAGCAAAAAAATGAAAATAACTACTAATGCAACTTGCATCTCCTATTACGTGCATTTCTGGTATAAGAGTATACAATATACCGAACAAGATTTAATTTCTTCATTTTCCTAACCAATGTAACACAAAAAGCTATATATGCTAAGATTTACACACAGAGGAGAGAACATCAAAGAGAAAAAGTAGGCCCTATTAGCAACATTGAATGCAGAACCTTTGGCACCGGAAGAGGAAAATCCCGTATTTCATCCTTCCACAGTATTCTGTTGGTAAGAAAATGTAGCATCAGCACGGCAAGATTCAAAAATTTGTTGAAGGCATCTCTAGCAAAAAAAACTTCAGAGAAGACGGCCTGCTGATAGAAATAGAGTGCATCTTCTAAATCCAAAACATTTTTGTGGTGCTACAGCCTACAAAAGCTTCTCAACTGCCTGATACAATACAAGTGAATTATTATGAATACCTATGTAGCAAATGGCATACACAATTTCCATAAACATAAGATTCCCAGTTCAAAACTTCAAATATATCCAAATTTGGCAGCCAATTATCTGCCTGACACAATACAATTAAATTATTATGAACACCTATGATGCAAATAGCATACACATGCATGCATGTATCGGGCACTTCTATTATTATTTCTGATTTTCTCAATTTCCATAAACATATGATACCGAGTTCAAAACTTCAAATATATCCAAATTTGGCATCCAATTATCTACTAGTTACAAGAATTAAGGTGAAGGTAGCTTCATATACTTTCTAGCGACAACGATGAACCATCAAGTATTTCAGTTATCCATGAATAGAGGATGAATTGGAGCTAAAATTAAGTTGAAAGCTGTAGTACACGGAGAATAATTACATGACCATTTCTGCACCTCTTGTACACGGAACAAAGACCATTGTTCTGTTTCCTGTAGTGCCGAGTCATATGCTTGCATATTAGATTACCAACTAAAACCTAATCACAACAATGTAACACAGAAAATGCATCCTTCTCACGTGGATGAATCTCAAGAAAGAAGATTGTTAAATGACCTGAAAGAGAAGGTTTAAAATGTAAATTCAAATAAATACCTGTTGAGTAATCAGGGCAGTGATCACTGATCAATATCATTTTTAATCGCCATAAAAATCTTATCGAAGAATGTCAATGGGTTCCCTACAAAATCCATTGAACTTATTACTAGCTATATGTGGACAATAATCAAGTACTACTGAAAAGAGTAAGCTAAATTATCTTCCTAAATACCTTTTCCGGAAGCTGCATCTTGCTAGTTGCTAGTAAGATACATTATCTTCCTCAAACCATTTGGTGGAAGCTACAGGTTAAATGAAGGTTAAGATTATAACCTGTAACTTCTCATGGGAAAAAATGAAGGTTTAGATTAGAAGTTATCCTTTCAACAATGTTGTCAAAACTTAAAAACAAATATTTGGAGATAGTGCTTGCTAATATTTCCAGCAATCATATATCCGAGTAAGATGGATTCAGCACAACCAAAGCAAATTATGTAGTCGCCAGTCGGCCTTCACTTTTCCGCCCCTCCTTCCGTGAAGCAGATTATCTTGGAATAGATTTGGTCAGAAACATAAGTGATGGTCCATCTAAATATAAGCAGAAGTCTTTTAATCCATTCTATAGAGAAGAGAAATTGGAGGACAAGCAAGCAAGAACCAACACGAAGTGATTCCTTAGTTCTAGCTGATATTATATACAAGATCTGAAAACAAAGGTGATGGGCTAGCTAGCAATGACTCCGTCCAATGATGTTAACTTGACTGATCTATGGCAGAGCAGAAAACTGATGATGAAACAACTGCAGGCCACACTAGTAGATGTCTGATGCAGTAAAGTGACAGACAACAAGAGTTGTGAGATCGTATTCCTCAAGTGATCTTGTGATTGGATCAACATGCCGGTCGTTTTGATGCATCCAGCAGCTCTAGTAAGTAATTTGGAGGAAAACTGTGTGGTCTTGGCAAGCCAAAGCACACTCAAGGATAAAGAGGAGGCTACTGGACCAGATTGATTGCACCAATAAGGCTGGCCAGTAGCACCAGATTAATTAATAGAATTAATAGGACACCCCATAAGATAAGGTAAAGTGACCAGGAAACAATCACCAGTTTTAATAAATACTAGTTGGATCACTGGTTGACTCTTAGTTGGCCAAGAAAAGAGATAAACAGCACCTAGTCCATGCAGGGGATGAGGAAATACCTCAGCTCACAATTAACCTAATGTAAAATTTTTTGGAAAGAAACTCCAAGATAAGCTTCTATTCGGCAAACACAAGTTAGGAATTGCCATGAAAAATTATTTTGCCCTCTAATATTCACCCATGCTCTTCCTTAAGAAGACCTCTCATTGTCATCTCTTCGTGCAATATTGAAATGCTATCCACGTCATTCTCCTTAGTGTACCCTTTAACAAGGATATCATAAACTACATAGTCAGGAGTTATTCCCTTGTCTAACATGTCATTAAAAACCTGCTTAGCTTCAATCATTAGCCCTTTGTTCGTCAACCCAAAAATCAAAGAGCTATATGTCAACAAATCAGGAGAGATACCATGTTTAACCATCTTGTTCTTGAGCCTGAATGCTTCAACCAAATCCCCTTGCTTGCATAACCCTGCAATCCAAGACGTATAAATGAACTTGTCAGGAACAAACCCTTCCTCTGACACATTTTTACAAAGCATCTCAACTTCACTAAATTCTCCTTCTTTGCACATACCATCGATAAGGGCACTGTATACAACTTCATTTGCTTTATCTTTGCTGAAACGTCCCTTCGCTTCATTCAGATGCCCATGCTTGCAGAGGCCGTCTATCAATGTTGTCAATGTCACAACATCAGGTTCAAGCCCCTGTGCCAACGATTCCTTGTACTCATGCAATGCTGCTTTCAAATTACCCACCTTGAAATATGCTTGCATAAGGGTAGCAACAATTATATTATCAGGTGTCAATCCATTCCTCAACATATGCTCTTTAACTTCAACGGCACTATCCAGTTTATTTCCAGCACAAGCCCTGATATAAGAACCCCATAAGTCACCTTATCAAGTCTAATGCCCTTACTAAGCATCTCAGATAAATACTTAAGCGCCCCATTCATATTGCCATTCTTAAAATGTCCATCAATCATCAAAGTGTAAACAAAAGAATTAGGTACCAACCCATCTTTCAACATTTTCCTAAATAATCGCTCAGCCCTCCGCAACACCCCCCGCTTGCTGAATCCATCAATCAATGCCACATATGTAAAAGCATCAGGTAAAACTGAACACGCATGCATATCGTCATACAAATTATATGCCACTTCTAAATCACCAACCTTACAATATGCATCAATCAAGGAAGCAAAGACCCACAAGTTGGGTGAAACCCCACCCTTTCTTAGGTCCCAGAACAGCCTAAGAGTCATATCCAAATCACCCATCTTGCAGTACATATCAATCAAGGTACTGTAAGTAATATCATTTGGCATACACACTTTCAACATCAAACCCATGTAAACAAGTATTTCTTTTACCATCTCACCCTTGCAGAGACCTCTAAAAAGCACATTAAAAGTAGCCACATCAGGTACAACATTGTTATCACCAATAATTTCCTTCATTGTCAGACAAGCATTAGTGACATCTGAATTACGTATATGCCCGTCAAGCAGGGTAGTATAAGTAACTATATCTGGCAACAAACCCAGCCGGAAAACTGAATTAGCTAGCTTCTGGGCAGAACTAATATGACCCAAATAGCACAAATATGAAAGAAGTGAATTGAGAGAAAAAAGATGAGGAGTATACCCTTGGGAGATGAAGTAGACAAGGAGCTTAAGGGAGATATCACTGCAGCCAGAACGCGTGAGGCAGTGGAGGAAGTTGCTGAGAGTGGGAAGATGGGGAGAAGTTCTTCTCTTCAGATGATATGAGAAGAATCGAAACACCTCTTTAATCATGCATATGGAGGGGATTCATGTGTTAAGGTTTTGGGATTGGTTTTCGAAAGTTGTCAGTGGCCAGTGGCGAAGCTAAAGGAATCAGCCGCCGCACTTATTATCGCCCCGGCAACATCATGACAGCAGCAACAATCGTCAATGAATGAAGAAGAAGACGGGAGATGTGACTGATAACGTGAAAATAGAATGAAGTTGACCGATAAAGCAGCGGGGATTGGACGACAAAGTTCTGCGACACTGAGAAAGACACCGTGGGGAAAATGAAAAAGGGTTGGAGGCGGTGAGAGACTGTGTGAAGAGATAGAGCTCTTCCGATCTCTCGTCTGGAAGTGGGGAGGGAGTTGGGGGTATTGATGTAATTCCATTGGAATTTGTTTTCATACCGAGGCTGTTCAAAAATGATCCCACCATTGTTCAATTAGAATTATCACATCATAAACACATGTAGCGAGATTATGAGAGAAATATAGAGATAGTTGTTCACTTGTTCTAATATTTTACCACTCTAGCGGGTGATTGGGAACACATTGGAATTTGCATTTTATCTCAACTGAGTCCCTAACCTTTATTTTCACCTTCTTGGATCCACAAGCTGTCAGAAACTCGCAGGACAGGTCCCTAATGACATTTTCCGCCTAATTAAACAATTTTGCCCATCACTTTAAATAAAGATGAAAAATGAAAGAAAGATATTGAAAGAATAATATCGAAAAGCCAAAATGGGGGAAAATAGTTTTTTTTTTTTAAATAGTGAAAAAAAATAGTTTTGCCTTTTCATGAAAAGTTTTTACCAACTCAGTCTTCTTTCCATCTAAGCTAATCCTTTTATCAATAGGTAAAGGAATCAAATATAAAGGAGTTAAAGGGATTAAAACCATAAAAAATTTCAAAAGGAAAAGAACTGCTAGTAAAATGCACACTTTGATTATATGCAAATTAAATAAAAAGCAAACTTTCCTCACAACTAGTCAAGTTACTCTTAATGATAGTTTGTAGGAGCTGTGTTAATGTCCTATTTACCACCTCGGTTTAGCTATCGGTTTGAGGGTGAAAAAGTGGTTGAGAATAAAACTTAGGCCTCATTCCCCCCCCCCCCCAAAACCTTCTAAAAGTGGCTAAGGAACTTCACATCCCAATCCGACACTATACTCCTAGGAACCTCACGTAGCTTAACATTTTCCTTAAAGAATAGGTAGGCAATATAAGAGGCATAATCCATTTTATGACATCGGGTAAAGTGAGCCATCTTTCTAAACTTATCCTCAACCACAAAAATCGCATTACTCCCTTTCTTTGACCTAGATAAACCCAAAACAAAATTTATAGAAATTTTGGTTCAAGGTTCACTAGGTTCGGATAGCGGCGAGTACAAACCATAAGGAAAAACTCTAGACTTGTCTTTCCTACAAGTTATGCATTTAGAACAAATTCTCTCTATGTCTCTTTTCATTTTAGGTCAAAAGAAATGTTCTTCCGATCTCTCCAATGTTTATTTCATACCAAAATTCCCCATCAATCTTCCCCCATTGGCTTCTCTCACTAGTAACCCTCTCATGGATCAATTAGGTACACAAAGTCTAGCTTCTCAAAACCAAAAACCATCATGCCGATAAAATTTATCAAAAGAACCATTCTCATATGCAACAAACACGCTTGCAAAGTCACCGTCATTGGCATCAAATTCCTTAAGATATTCAAACCCCAATAATTTTGCACTCAAAGTATCGGTGTGGATCACAAACTCCTTTGTTCACAAGTAGTGATGCCAATTTTCCAAGGCCCTTATCAATGCATAAAACTCTTTATCATAGGTGGGGTTATTCAAAGTGGCACCATTGAGCTTCCCACTAAAATATGCAATTGGCCTCTTCTCTTGCATCAAGACCGCTCCAATACCCATCCCTGAGGTATCACATTCATTATCGAAAGTTTTGTCAAATTTAGGTAACGCAAGAATCAGTGCGGGACACAATTTATCTTTTATGGCATTAAATGTATTTTCTTGTTCCTCACCCGACTTGAACCCAACATTCTTTTTAACTATCTTGGTGAGTAGTGAAATAGTGTACTAAAGTTTTTACCGATCTCTTCGATAAAAACTAGCTAACCCATGGAAACTTCTCTCCTCAGTGACACTATTAGGAGTAGGCCATTCGTTTATAACTTTGATTTTATCCTCATCCACATCTATACCCTTGGAACTAGCAACATAATCGAGAAAGATTTCTATCCATGCAAAAGTGACATTTAGTAAAGTTGGCATGCAATTTTTCTTCCCTTAAAGCCTCAACCAAGCACCTCAAATGCTTAATGTGTTCATGCAAGGTCTTACTATAGATTAAGATGTCATCAAAGTATACAACAACAAATTTTTCAATAAATACATGCTATACAGGATTCATTAATCTCATGAAAGTATTAGGTACATTTGTGAGACCAAATGGCGTGGCTAACTACTCTTATATGTCATAGGTAGTTTTAAAAGAAGTTTTCCATTCATCACCTTCCTTGATTCTAATTTGTTGATAATCACTTCTCAATCAATCGTCATAAGATACAAGAACCATGTAACTCATCAAGCAGTTCATCTAACCTAGGGATGAGATGTCGATACTTAACCATAATGTTATTGATGTCAGGCAATCAACACGCATCCTATAGGTTCTATCTTCTTTTGGCACTAATAGTATGGGTACGGTACATAGGCTTATACTTTCCTGAACATATCCTTTATTTATTAGTTCCTCCACTTACCTTTGGAGTTCCTTGGTCACTTCGGGATTGCTCCGATGAACCGGTCTATTAGGAAGAACGACACCAAAGAATGAAATCAGTTTGATTATCAATGCGTCTAATGTGGGGTAGCCAACTAGGCATTTCCTCCGGGAATACATTATCAAATCTCTGCAACATATCAATAGCTAAATTGGGAAAAGAGTTGTGAGTTTCATCAAGGTTAAGTAGTGACTCCTAGTACACCATCACAAGAATGATTTCCTTTTATCGCTTTCTCTACTTCCCTCTTTTTGCGTAAAAACTCATCTTTTTCTTCCCCTCTCTTTTTTCTCTCCTTCTTTTCTCACTTTCTTTTTTAATATTTTTTTCATTCCCTCTTTTGTCCCATTTGACTCTTTTCTCTCACTCTCTGTCTGTCTCTTTTTCTTGTTCTCTTCCTCATCTTCTTTTTTTGAGCTTCAATTGGTCTTTGTAGACTTTCTCTGGTCTTATTAGCAATAAGAAAACCGGTTTTCCTTGCACATAGAAGCTATATCTATTTTTATGTATTATTTCTCCTATCATGCATAGCCTATCGAATTGCCATGGCTTTCTAGTAAGATGTGGGTGGCTTGCATAGAGATCAATTCCCACAATACTTGATCTTTCTATGTCCCTATATAGAAGTTGATCATCGCTTGTTTGGTTACCTTTGCTCTCCATAATCACTCAA
>CAVNYN010213594.1:17543-50978 GCA_963692815.1 Nyctanthes arbor-tristis | reverse complement strand
TGCCGTGAGTAGGTGATAGCAATTATGGGCTTCTCTCACGAGACTTTGCCTCTGTCTCTTGGAACCCTCCATGCCTTGTTTCCACCGACAAGTACGTAGATTTCAGCTTCCGATCTGTTCTGTGGGAGCTGGGCGTTGAGGTCTGCATAGGGACGAGCTTGTCGATCCTGCCCTTGGTGATTTGCCACGTATTCACTTATGTACCCTCGTTCGATTAGCTTCTCGATCTCCTGTTTGAGATGCATGTACTCGTCTGTGTTGTACCTACACTCCGATGGTACTTGCAGTACCTAGACTGGTCAGCGTCTTTCAACGGTTTCTTTAGGGGCCTTGCCTTAGGCAAAATTGAATCATTCTGTAGGATGTTAAAGATGTGTTCAACGGAGGCGTTGAGCTTGGTGAAGGGCTTGAACGAGCTCGAAGGCTTCTTCCTCGTCACAGGTGTTTCTTTGCCTTCTGATCCTTCCTCGCATCCTTTGGTGGTTTTTCAGCTCACGAGGTCACTTCAATGGCCACCTCAGCGCTAATGTATTTCTCAGCTCCTTATAAGTGCTCAGGGGATCTTCGTGTATTGCCCACTAAAAGCGGGTATCTTTGTAAAGGCCTGATTTGACCGCTATCAGAAGCGATTCGTCTGCAACGTTTCCATGGTCATGACCTGTCTGTTGAAGCAGTCTAGATAGCTTTTGAGAGGTTCTGATTTCTTTTGCTTGACAGTTCCCAACATCTCTTTGGAGTGGCCCTAACCTTCGACTCCATAAACTGGGAAGCGAATTTGAAGGAGAGCTGCTCCCAACTGTGTATGGATCCTAGGGCTAGGTTGCCATACCAGGTTTATGTGTTACCTTGCAAAGTAAGTGCAAAAGCTTTGCACATGATAGCTCCTGTCGCGTTCTAGAGCTTCATCCAAGACACGTATCGGTGAAGGTGAGCGATTGGGTCTTACTCACCGCAGTAGGTCCCTATTTGAGGGAGCTTCATTTTGGACTGTATGACAGCCTCGCGGATGAAGAGGTCGAAAGTATAGGGCCTTCACCACAGGTCGCCAGCTCCCTTTCCTTTGGACTATTTCTGCTTGAGGCCGCTCAGTTGTTTCCTCAGCTCGTCCAGCTCGTGGATCTGCTGGGTGACTGGTCATTGGCCTTAAGATGTCTATGGAGGTGAGCTTGACACGTGGCTATTATGGTGAGTAGGCGTTGGAATTCTTCTTCTCTGACTACGCTCGCTTGGTCGTAGAGGCTCTGGCGACCTCAGCCTTCTGGGACCTTGCTGAGGGCAGGGTCCTAACCTTGTGAACACACTGCTTCTAGCCGCATTTCTCAGAGGAGGCGGTGTAGCCCTCGCGTTAGAAGCTGGTTATCAAAGTTTTGGGTCAGCGTGAAGCTCAACCTTCTCCTGACATGTTCCCTCTGAGGATTCACTCTTGTTGGATATCTTTCAATGTTTTCGACATGCCAAGAGGAGTCACCACGAGAGGATTCTAACGTGTGTTGTTGGGAAGTTGGCGGGTTGTGTTGTTGCAACCGCCAGACTTCTTCGGCGAGGGCTTCTACCTGTCGCCGGAGAGTTTCTGTTTCCGTTGCCGCCGCCAGTGTGAGGTGCTAACACTGGTAGTGCCTTGGTTTTTTAGAACCGGAGAGGCAATCCGACATTGCTAGTTCTTGTCTTTTGACTTTCGGAACGTCGTCCACTCATTTCCTTTCACCGGAAGTTAGATTTCACCAGACGTTTGTTTTACACAGCTTTTTGTAAGTGTTCCGCACAGACGGCGCCAATTTGTTGATGTCAAATTTAGCCTTCAACTCAACAAATAAGATTTGTATTCGCTGGAAATTCGTATTTGAATCAATATAAGCAGTATATATAAAAAGGCAAAGAATGTTTGTAATAAATAGAAAACTATAAATGTAGTGAAGACAAGAAGAATGAGATTTGGGTGTCGAACCCTGTCTTTATTCTGTTTGCCTATATTTATACTGTACATTTGCCATTTGCATAGGATAATGATTGTATGCATTTAATGCTAGACCCACAAGGATGATGTAAGTGTCGAATCGGCTGTGATTAACCCTTTACTTTTTGACTAATGGCTGCCTAAGCCATGCTTGGGTCAAGTAACCACTGTTTCGCATTTAATGCAGGAGTCCCATCAGCCGTAAGTGATAAGATTTCCAGATCGGAAGAGCACACGCTGCTACGCAGTTGGCTTGCTCACTAGGTCGCGGAGTCACGTCTGGGTGCTACGAACTCGTCGTCGTTATCCCCAGACGCCCTGGACCGCAAGAGCGTTGAAATAGAGATCCATCCTCAAGGTTGCTGAATCAGGTCTTTAAGTCTTCTGGCCGTTAGGTCACTAGGTCGCTGGGTTAGGTTAGGCTCTTGAGATCTGCTTCCAAGACCCTATAACCGTGGACCTTTATTGACCTTTGACCTTCACTAACTTTCATGACTTGGTGATTACATAGTCCATCTTTTATGCAAGGGGCAATGTATGTATTTGTCACTTGTATTCTCCGAAGTGCTGGACTTCTATTGCTGAAGGACTCTCCTTCCAAAAGCCATCTTTATATCCAATGAGATATTCATATTATGGTCCTCAATGACACTTTTTGACATTTTTAGATGTTATGAAGGGTAAAGTTTCTCATAATCCAGAGTGCCTATTTTATCTTACATGATAACATTAAGAACTAGACATGTGAATTAGGAATACCAATTTATTGTTTAATTTGGCCACTGAATACACACGTTGGTTTTTTACTGGCCAAGATAAAGCAGCATGAAAGATTGCCCGCTATTGAAGATTGCAAATTACGTGATTTTTAGCTGTAGTCCTTAATTTCCTTCCTAGCATCCCCTTCATATTCATTCTCAACAGTCCACTATATAAATGCATTTGACAAATCAATTCAGGGTCCTTCTATTTATAAAGGGAGGAAAAAAACCTTGACAAAATGTTTGAAACGTGACAACATAAAGTAATTTCACTATCTTATCTCTAAATTATTTCTCTCCTAGTCACACAATATATAATAAGGTAAAAATTGGTAAAATCACCCTTTATTGTCAAATATTTTGTTTAGGGTTTTTTTTTTAACAAATTTATAGCATTTTCCGTCAATTTAATCATTGTAATTTTATTCATTTTCTGAGCAGAAGTAAACATGCAGATTGTGTTTCGTTAATGAATGCACTCTCCAACAAGCTCATTTTCTGAGAAAGAAATATGGATATGCAAACTACAATAACCTGACCTTTTGTAACAGAGTAAAAGTATGGAAGAAATAAATTGCCCACCTCCGACGATCTGGGGTCGACCGCTGCTGACTTATGTAATCGTGTGTTTTTAACTTCAATCTTTCTTAAACTTCCTAAACTTGACAAGTGAAGTTAATAGTGGTGAAATAATTTAGTCAACTAAAGCCAATAAACAAAAAAATTGCATTTCGAGACTACAGTAAACGTTTATTATATGGCAGTGTGTGTAAATTCAAAGCTCGATCTAATTAAATGGAAATTCAAATTCAAGTGAAGAACAACTTGTATCACATATATGGTAGTGTGTGTATATATATATATATATATATCTTGATTTAGACCACTTACACGTTGGTAAGTGATGATATAATAATTGAAGCTGCCAAATTCTAAAAAATTTTACGATATTAATTTTGATATGTCTTAAATAAATTCATATATATTACAACTGTCATATTGTTTGAAAATTATCAAACTTTATTTTTTTATTGCTAATATTGTTTTCGACGTGATTACTTCGCACATAATTAATTTATTGCTAGAGAGATTATAAAATATATATAACTATTGCCTAGATAATTTCATTTTCTTGGCATTTATCGTTCACTTGTTGAGGAAAGGAATATTAATTAATTGGTTCAATAATGCATTTCGAGTTTCCATTTTTAGGGGTCCATACGTACCATTATTTGGAACAAGTGGATGAAAGCGAAACTATCAAGACTATTAATTTGGAATTTTTGATATGCGTTTGCTTGACATGATTCGACAATATATAATAATTAATTGTTCGACATTGAGCTTTGGCATATATCTCTACCTTTGTTGCTAGTATTTCTTGAACAATCCATCACAAGTTGTGATTTTACGCGTTACAATTGATATGGGATTCACTGGCAACCACATTGAGGTGGTACCCATTTTGATCGGTTGATGCCCAAACACAAACCTATATAGAGTAGGATAGAATATATTTAACACACCACAATTATAGAGTAAAACTTTCTTACTAATTGTTACAAGTAGAGTCACACAAGAAAAGCTCAAATATGCTCTAAAAACTGAACAACGTGCAGTTGGACAAAAAAGTATCATGTTACAAAGTAGAATCAAACCCCCTACAACATTAAATACATATATATTTTTTTTTCTTCTTTCTCTTGTTGAGTTCTTTTTTATCTATATCAATCTATACTTCAATCTTCTTCTTCTATTTTACAATGTTACTATGAGAAACATTACCATTGCCATTTGCAGGCAATCCCGCCATCTCTGCCTCAGCTGCCTCAGCTTTAGCTCGAAACTTCTTATAGATATCGCTCTTATAGAACTTCCTCGTACGGATCACCAGAAGAAGTGAAACAATAGCTCCAAATAAAGTAACTGCAGTGATTATAATGAAAGCCAACCTAAAGCACTCAGCCCCGACGCAATTCAACTCCTCGCCGGACTTCCGTGTGAGGCCCAAGGCCCGCATTTGCTTCGTAGCTTCCTTGTCATACAAATGTCCAGCCACCCTCACATTGAGAACATACAATCCGATTGGGCTTGCCACTGAACCAAAATTGTACAGCGTCGAGTAGTATTTGAGCCCAAAAAGCTCGGAAATTATCGCGAAAAGCAATGGCCACTGGGCACCAAAGCAAAATCCTATGACCACTGATGCAACATAAAGTCCATTGGGGACATCAAATGCAATCAACAAGTGACCTATACATGAAATGACTATGGTTAAAGTAAGCATAAGGGGCCTTGGGAATTTGTACTTGGTTAAGAAATGTTCGGACAGGAATCCTGAAACTACTCGACCTAGGTAGTTCCAAATGCTTACTAGGGACACAAATGTGCTAATACTCTTTTTTGGGTAGCCAAGAGATGATCCAATTTGTCCCAAATTGTCTATTGCTGTTAAGGTTCCTCCAACCCCACAAACTGTTGCAAAGAACAAGATTAACATGTCTATGCTAAAGAGTGCTTGTAGGATGGTATAGTCTTCTCCCCGGTCCGGCGGCCGGAATATACTCTTCGGATTCCAGCAAGAAATTTCTGGGCGTTGTTGGGATTCAGTGGGGGTGGTGGATGGTGGTGGTTGCGTAGCCGGTGGTGCTGCCTCTACTGCCACCTCGGAGTTTGGTGGCTTCTCAACTTTGAGCTGTGAAACTGAAAGAGTATCCAATTCTTGTTTCTTCTTCTTCCAGATATAAAATTCTTCTTTTACAACAACTGCAACTGGAAGAAACAGAAAAAACAGAACAGTTGCTGCACAAATACTGAATTCAAGCCTCGAAAAATCAAGCTTGTTTTGGAGTATGATAACTACCATAAGAAATCCAGCTAAACCCAAAGAAATGTACAAAAATCTGTAGAAAACTTTGAGTTCATGTGGAATTCGAACAACCTGCAGGATTCTAATTGTTCGAAGAAAAGTGAAAGATATCGCCGCCGGTAGCCAACCGATGAGCAAAATAAGTGATTTTGGATCTTTAATCCCATAAATTGCATGGTAGATTTGAGTGAATATGGCACCACTAAGGCCAAGAAAGCCCTTGAGGAGGCCTAAAACCGCTCCTCGGCTTTCCGGGAAGTTTTTCACGACAGTGACAAGTGCTCCGGTGTTGGCGAAAGATTGAGAGTTTGCACCAATACATATGTACAAACACATTTGCCAAACTTGTGGTTTAGAAATTTTGTTTGTCACAGCGAGCCATATCATGAAGTATCCGAAGAAGTTGAGGACCGCCCCGATGGATAGCACCACCCACGGAGGCGTTACCTCATTGATTAGGCCGGAGAGGACGCCTACATTGGAGCCCAAGTCTTTGAAGAAGCTGAGCAAGTTGAGAGTTGTTTGGTCGTAGCCAAGTGATGATTTTATCTCGCCTGAGTAGAGGCCGAATATGTAGGTCGCACCGGCGGCAGACATGATGAGGATGGTGGCAAACACCATGAACCACCGGCCTACGAGGATTTGCACGGCAAAGTTCCTCATGTTTGGCCAATCGCCACCACCAGCTCCACCACCAGAAAATGCCATTTTTCTCGATCGAGTAGTTTTTTGTTGCGCACTTGTGACTTCTACTTAACTACTATATGGTAGTGGCGTTGTCACAATATTGTCATGCTACAAGATTATGCCGTTTTATAGTCTAAATAAATAGTGTGTGGAGAGTATTCATAGTTGACTTACTTAGCAAGCGGGTTTCTTGGAAAAAATCTCCCAGAATAGAAAAGGTAGTAAACTATTGAATATTAAAGCTCTATATTGATTATTCTAACTAGCTACTTGACCCGTTGTTACATATATTTGATAATTCAAAATGACTTGCGTAATCGGAAGAAGATAACTGATATATCTATAACAAGTCATTTAGTTTGTGTTTCTTACGACCTTCATTCTGCATGCTAAAAGACTCATGTGATCTAATGACATTTTAGTTACCTTTTTGGGAGGGGAAAAAAAAGACTTACAGATAGAACTCACTCTAACGGCACCCATGACGGCAAGCTTTGGACTAACCGATTAGTTCCCGGTGAACACTGCAATAGTGGCGTTATCTCCTGCATTGGGTAGTCTATGTAATGATCATGGCTAATATCAGGCAAATACGTACTACAATACCTACGTCACCTTTGCCGCCACACGATCCAATTGGGAGACACGGTGGCCGGCCGTGGTACAAATTGTTACAATCTCACGAGTAAAACTCACTCCTAAAAAGCTAAATGTCGTAGGAATCGTGCCCAATAGCTAGGTTATAAACCCAACATTTTTCTCATAGTTTTGCAACGTGAGACTGATCCTCCCATACCTAAACCACACTATACTTTGCAATTGGAATTTGGAACCATAACACAAATGGACAATATATAGAAACTAAAGCCACTTGAGTCTACTAAAAAGCCAAACACATAGCATATATAGGAATGAATTAAGCTAAAGTGGAAAATTGATTTCTGCATCCTAATATTTATCATTACATGATTAATGCGCTATTTACTTGCTTATCTTAGGCTACAATTAAGACTATTTTCCTTCATGTAATGTGTGGGTGTTTGATTTGTTAATTTGTTGGATATTGTGACAGTATATTGATAAATATTAACACCATTAATTAATTCACTACCTAATATGTGTATACAATTGCATGAATGTAATTTTATTCACCCTTTTTAACGGGTATCTATACCCTCGTTAAAGGGGGGTTAGTTCTAATTAATAAAAATGATTATATTTAATATATTAATTAATGACTTCCATTCTCTCTCTTTTATTTATACATTCCATGCAAACACTCTCTCTTGTCCTTTACTCTATTTTTCATTATTTTGTTTCTTTTTATTTTAATTTTTTTTGGGAATTATATAAGACTTCATATAATAAAAAATAAATAAAATAGAGTCTTGAAAAAATTGAATATTTCTAATTACAGAGAATCCCGTTTCACTATATATATATATATATATAAATATCTTCAGTATATGAATGTGTCTTTTCTTTTTATTATTATTAAATTAAATTCTTTTTAGTGTCACTAAGTACTCCGTCTTTTAGAAGATCCGTCCATCAATTATGTTGGTGACAATAATTCAATGTTATCAGAGAATTCATCAATCGAATTGGAGTTTTTGTTTCAAGCCAAAATATGGATACGCTATAAACATTAAATCAATTTGTAGTATTAAAGTATATCAAACTAGGAGAAGCCAAGTGAGTGGAGCAAAATAAGAAAACCATTCATATAATTGAAATGAGATTCGCTGTGATCGGAATTCAATTTGTTTCAAAACTCTATTTTATCTATTTTTTATTATATGAAGCTTCATATAATTCCCAAAACAAAAATAATGATATATAATGATACATGATATAAAAATTCCTTGATTATCATATCATATATAATAATTAAGGAGATAGAGGCTGAAAAATCAATGATAATTAATTAATTCATTTGTAGAAATTACAGGAAAGAAGGGTCAAATCATCTTATCCATTACAATTATAATATACTGTGCATCTACCAAAGGAATCAATTTCAATTCATGGGTATCTTTAATTTTATTATTAATTACAATTTGTCTATTCCTATACAATAATGCCAGCACAAATGTTGACTGTTTTCTGTTAATTTTTAGGGTTTAATTAAATAAATTTAAACAAATCACGAAACAAACTACGAATGATGATGCTATTATATATTATTGACAAATCTAGATTGTACAAATGTCTCAACGTTAATGTGCAATGATAGTTACAAGTTACAACTGGAACTT
This sequence comes from Nyctanthes arbor-tristis, assembly GCA_963692815.1. Taxonomy (NCBI): domain Eukaryota; kingdom Viridiplantae; phylum Streptophyta; class Magnoliopsida; order Lamiales; family Oleaceae; genus Nyctanthes; species Nyctanthes arbor-tristis. Next base: position 42,449 of record CAVNYN010213594.1, on the reverse strand, counting down.
ACACATTGTAAGATCGTTACATATTGATTATTAAAATTTTTGGTATGTTATAAATTTGTAAGATTGACCAATGCATAATTAGCCTATATATCGTGATTGCATCGTATTTACGTATCTATAGTAGGTTTCACACATCAAATGTGTTGTGTCATTATGACACTAGATAGTGACCAGCCAATGTATAAGCACATTACTTTCCCTACAAAATCACGTCGATCAACGGTTGATATTATATACATCATTCGTATGGTACCATAATGAATGCTTGATCAAATTCTTATGTATCTAATATTCCTTATTTGTTTTAGTCACACAATGTATATGAACCAAATGAATTCTCCTCAACATTGGGGATTGTCATAACTTTAACATGATCAAGATCAGTTGCTTGCCCCAGTTGCACAATCTTGGTAGTTATTCAATTCTTAAAATTGTCAAAATCATAAATATAATAAAATTGTCAAAATAAAAATAAAATTGTCGAATTAATTTTTTAGTCCGTAAATTACCCATTTATTTGGGTATATCTGGCGGGTAATAGTGGTAAGTATTAGTGTATTTCAATGAGTAAACGACTATTTTTGTTCTCACTTGACTAAGTATCAAACGTGCACGCATCATTATAATAAGTAGAATCTTTGTGATAGCAAAAGACACACATATTGGTTCAAAAAAAAAAATGGAAATATATGTGTGTGTGTGTGTGAACCAACAAAACTATACTAATAATTTTCTATTAAAAACTTTTCCGTTATCGCGCCTTTTTGTCAAACTTTTGTAGCAATGTGATAGTCAAATAAAGAGTGTTTAATCAACTGCTCAAAGCAATATTTTAGAAGATATTTATAAGCATGCCTCAAAATAATTAGTCTCTTATTTTGACCTTAATTTTCAAAACTTTTAAAATAAAGTAGAAAAGATGGCATCACTCTCTGTACAAGTAATTAGAAATCATCGATAACATTATTAGATGTTATTTAAAGAACAAAAAACATAAAGAATCTTGTTTTCTTGTTGTCTAGAAACAGAAAATTATTTTGTGATTAGTGAAAGGCATTGTTAAATCAAGTCCAACAATGTATTTGCAGATTTGCTTAACTATAGCAGCTAATAAAACAAGACCGCTCATATCAAGATTTGTGAGGTACACGTACATCTTTGAACTTTTGGGGGGAAATACTCATTACTTCTTAATACATGAATAGGGACAGCCCGGCACGGGCCTCAGGGCCCGAAAAATATTAAAATATTATATAGGAAAATTTAAGTAAATTTATATTAATGTGTCCTCGTAGTACAACAGTACTACACTTGTCATTAAAAATTCTGGATTCACCCCTTTTAATATAGGAAGATACTTAACAATATTGGTAATCATGTTATCGACATCCATTTGGGGTCTCAAAAGTGAAATAAAGAGGGGAAAAAAAGACACGGGTATCAATCGCAGTTAAAAAAAAAAAAAGAAAAAACCACCTTCTAAAAAGTGGAAAGTATGATAAAGTATTAACGTGAAGTTTGACATTTTTTCAAGGCTAAGCAGACTAAAGTAAAAGCCAAAATATAGAGATGTATAAAGTGTGGTTAATAAGCCAACTGGTGCAAGCGAACTTTTTTGTAAGATTACAAGTAAAAATTGGTATAGGGTTGCACCACGATGCAAGAATTTTTTTTTTTGGAAAGCAAGCATAAACATTAGTTATGCCTTTTTGTGATAAAAATAGTACGTTTATGTTCATAAAATATAACCTCGAATTTGGTTAAAGCTTTCATTCCAACTTGATCCAAGAACTTCTTTCAACCGAACGAGAGTTTCTTGGTATCTTTCATAAAGCGGGAGGCTAATGTTCCAACGCATTTGCTTGCTCAACTTTCTATCTCTTTTGTCGATTCTTCTAATTGGGTTGAGGCTTGTCTTGAGGTCTCTTTTTTGTATGACTTGAATGTTTCTAGTGATCAATAAATTACCCCTCTCAAAATAAAATAAAATAAATTTAATATATAATTAACAACTTGCATAATTTTAGATTAGTATAAATTAAACCATTAGTCAAATTGAAATATATATTGAATGACCCACAAAAATCCATATCACGTGGATGGTGACAATATCGTTTGAGGCTTCGAAGGGGGATTACTAGTTTTTATAAATTGAAAAACTTGTATCATATCAAACAACATGTTCTAGTGATAAAAATATATTATTATCGGTATATTAGCTCAATTCACCGTCTCTCACCTACCATTCCTAATTTATACTAAAAAATTGAAAAAAAAAAAAAAGATTTATTGACTATTGACGTTCCAAAACTCTGTAAGAAAAATTTTTAAACAAAAAATTAGTTACAAGATTTGGATTGGTGTAAGGTTATTCAAGTTGGAAGAAAGTGTTTCCGAAGCATGAATAAAAATAAACAGGTGAGAGGAAGCATGACTAGTCCATCAGTCATTTGGTTTTTGTGTGTGTGTACACACACATATATTTATGAAGTATAAATTGAAATCTATAAATAAATTAAAGATTTCATTCATAAATATACGATTAACATCCAACAAACATCCTTACTTTAAAAGTTCCAAACTCAAATTTCTTAAATGTTCAACAAGTTCTTAAACATAATAATCACTTTTGTTTGGTTTTAATCCGTTAAAAGTTCATTTAATCCTCGAAAACCCCGTAGACAATGGAACCCGTAAACAATCTCTGCAACAAAAAGAGGCAATAATTTTGTTCAAATATTAAAATATGGGTAATTTTATACGTTATTTGTTCTGATGCAATGATTATTTTCCTTGTATTTTATTTCTTTTCATCATTATTTTTTTACTTTCATATCTAACTCTTGTATAATTTTCAAATGTACACTTTAATCACAACAACGAAGAAGATGTGGGATTACTTTATTCACCCCACATGGCTACCTCCAAATTACATACGCTATCTTTCATTCATCTTATAATAAAAACAACACATTTTCTCTTTCTTTTTCTTTTTCTTTCTTTTTTTTTTTTTTTTGGGTGGGGGGGTGGGGCTTGCGCAAACCTACCCAAATTTCAATAGATAATACCAAGGTCTCTATCTTTGGTCAATGCCCAGCGTTTCAAGGCGTCGCTTCATTCAAAAGCTTTCGCTGTTCAAAATTAATTAATGATGACCACTCCGTCTCGTACGTAATATTAGACTGTATTCCATGTGAACAAATAAAATTTTCCAGTCTTACTAGAATCACCCGGAGCATAATATAATATTCACACCTTGTTTAGTTCTACACTTTGGAATTTAAAACTTCTAAAACCATTTATACCAAACCAAGATTTTCTTCCTTGTATAGGTATAGAATTTCTTGTTAATGATTAATAATAACGGGTATAAAAAGAACGTGTTTAATTTTGCAACATGCATAGCTTTCCAAGTTAGCGTATCCAACATGTCATAAATGGCCACTCCACTTAAGCCAAAATGATCACATCTTTGTGCCATTTTCTTGACATATTTTACAAATCTACATCACTATACGTAGAATTTTCGACTAACCGTTCATATATTGGTTGTGAATCCACACAAACTATGTGTAGTTTACTAGCTAGTGCTAGCATGGACCACACAAAAGAGAAGTTGAAAAGTAAGGAGAGTAGCATTTCTCTTCCTAGCATAAAAGCATATATGGCAAAGAACGTAGAAACAATGAAACAAATGTGGTGCCCCGTGTATGGCACATATGGCATTAGATCAAACTTGATTCTCTTAGTCCACTTTGACGACGAAGTTACTAATAGTGGCAATCCCTCTCTGACCCTTCTATCATGTGACAACGAAGTTATCATGTGTGTTAATAGAACCAAATTTCTATGAAGTAAATGCAGTTTCATTTATAGAGCGCGTGTTCTTAGATAACAATATTTAATTTTGAGGGAAAAATTATAGGCACAGAGGTTAAGTCAACTCTACATAGAAGTTAAATAGGATAGCCTTTTATTTATTTTTATTTTATTTTATTTTTTTTGCCGGTCAGTTTGCACAATAATACATACCAACTTACTGACATGGGATTTTTTTCAAAACTTATTTATCATTTTTTAACATCTAGTACGTGACCAGTTCACATATCAAGGGCGCAAAAAGTGACATAAGATAGTCCACAATACTTTCTGTTGTTATCAAGAACAGTAAAAATAATGTGCTTACCTTCAAACAATACTTCTTGTTATTATCAAAAATGCGATATTTTAAAGTCGTAACTACCTATCTGTTCCTTCCTTTTTCATTTTTTTTTAATGGATAAAGATAAATGAGGGGAAGAAAATTATGAGAGAAATGGGTCATCTAACATCTAAAGTATAATTCGAACTACTACTCATATGTCCGTTTGTATAACTCAGTCCCAGAATCTCCATTCTTAATAGTAAAATACGATATTATCATATTTACCTTAGCTTAGATCTTCATTTCAAATTTGCAAATTTTCTCATCCACGTGTTTCTCACCCTAACCATTTGAAATGATCTAATAGCATACATCTGGCACCGTTACAACACACAAGACAATGACGTAATTTCAGCCACTAATGTGATTTGTAGATGTGATGATATACTCACATTAATTGCTGATATCACTCCACATTAATGTCTGTTACTATTACAACACTAAATGTCTGGTGTAAGATCATTTCTACCCTAACCACTACTCAACCTATCCCCCACCGCATATTGCCAAATTGGCAGCATTACTCCTCCAAATTTCGAAACTTGGCTCCAAGAAGCTAAAAAAAAAAAAAAAAAAGAACAGGTGCTCTAGGAATATTCTATATAGGGTAATCTAAAATCCAAACCAATAAACTACTTAAGGTTCTATTTAACAATAAATTGGCCCTTAAATCTATATGTGGGTTGTTGTCAATTGGTGCATGAGGATAAAGTATGATAGTCCTGGAATACCAGAATTTTGTTGGTCGCCAAGTGATCTATATTAACTTTGAATTTTTTTTTTTTTTAAATATTTGAGCCCTTGTTCACAAACCTTTTGTATTTAAAAATCGGATATGGTCAAGCCAATTGTATGTATCTATATATTTGACAAGACTCACATATATTGCACAATTATAAATTACAACCAATCATTCTCACAAATCTAATTTTATTGAGTAGCGCTACATCCCACGGTTCTCTCACCTGCTTGTCTACCGGTCGCGAGAAATCGGGACAGTTTATCGCGAGAAATTGGGACCAATGATATTTTGATTCTTTTTCTTGCGTTTTTGGGGGAATTGCATGCTGAAATAGAAAAACCAAACCCTCGTTAAAGTACCGTCGGTCCAACTCCCACCCGTCCAACTCCGACCAACCACCATCATCTCCGCCGTTATTGCCATCACCGGTTTACCTTGTTCACGGGTTTTGGTGCGTCAATGGAGGAGAGTAGAGTACATTTTCTTGCCATGTATGCAATGTCTGCTGACACAATTCTACTATTTTGATTTTCTTCTCATATCTATCAAATTTCCATTTACTCAGAATTTTGATGGTGATCGCATTTATGTTGTGTAATCCATAGGTTGAATTTGGATGCGCTACAAATTCTGGAGTTGATTGAAAAGAACCAAAGAGATGATAGTTCGGGCATCAAGGGCGATTTAAGAGCGTTTAAGATCCACTACAAGAAAAATCGTTTTTTGCAACAGTCGAAAACAATCGTAAAAGACCGAGCAAACCGTGGTATATATTATTTACGATGGTTTAACAGCAGTTTTGCGTTCGCGGGCAAACGGCTGTGGTAAAAACTTTGCCCACAATTGCCAACCGCCGTATTATTTTTTACAACAGTTTTACGACAGTCTACGAACTATCGTGAATAAAATTATATACAATGTTGTGTTTCCTCTTTAACAGCAACACCAAAACCGATGTAAATATCGTGCGTTGTACATGTAGCATGTAATAGATATATTCTTTTACCAGGGTTATTTGCCGTCGTTAATAACGTGTGACAACAGAAAATTTAATATTCACTGCACAATTTTAAATGTACGTAGTTAAAAGTTAAACTTACAAAATTTATCATTTTCATGGCATAAAATTGAAATACTCATATTACAACAACAAACATTTTAATTACTAAAATATTTAGTACTAAAAATCATTCAATAGTTAATACACACGGTTATGTATTTAATAACTACGTCATTCATTTAAACTGCAAAAATAACCATACGATTGTTGGACAAAATCATAACAAAAGTTTTGAGTATATGTAATTACCACCCACCAAAACTAGTGTTTTCTAAGTGCTTAAACCAATGGAAATTTACATATTCTTGGATGTCATGAGCCCTCCTTCCTAGGTCTCATTTGACTCCATTCCAAAAGTCATCTTTCAATTTGCAATGATCATGACTGCTCCGGTGCCTAAAGAATAAAAAGAAAATTATTTAGTAAACAAATGACTCGACTTCAACAAAAGTTGCACAAAAATTCACTCATGTTAGATTACTGAACCAGCACCACAGAATTGAATCATATGACATAAATAAATATATGTTTAAAGCTGAAGCTGAATAATAAATGTAAGCAGAATGAGTGATAAATACTGAGAGCAATCAGTGGATCACTCAATTTTATAGGGAATGGTGACACCACAATTTCCAGGGAGGCCTGCAGCCTTACCATAGTCAATGTGTTGATAATATTTGGTGAGAGCTTTGAGGCAAGAGCAGACGGTCTGGCGGTCCTGAGTGGTTGTGGCTGCGATCTTGAGAGACTTAACCCCATCGCAGCAGGGCGGTGGCAATGTAATGCCACCTTGCAAGTGGAAGAGGCATGGTCTCAGGCTACTCGCAACTGAGCTGCATGAGACGGCCGCCTCAGCAACTGAAACCATGATCAGCACTAAGCACAATGACTTTACAATAGATGAAGCCATTAATTACTGACATACTGACACATAAAAAATCAACGTCATTAATATTCAGTGCATATTAATCCATATTAATTCATGTGTTATATGCAGTCTGAAAATATATAGCTTCAAGGTAGCTAAGCTACCAGAAATCAATAACACACACTATTTCAAGATAAACACCTAGTGAATTGAATTAGCAAAATCAAAGCTTTATTAACATTACTGTATTCATATATCAAATATCACCAAATTCATTAACTGATTTTGCTCTATAGTATATTTGAAGAATAGAGTTGCCAGAGGGCAATCAACTTTAGGTCATCAAATAAAGACAAAAATGTAAAGATATTCCAAATCAAAGTAAATTCACCAATAGCCAAAGTTTCTCCAATTTTTCTAAAGAAAAATCAGCACCCAACTACAAATATCATACACCACAACTTTTTTTTGTAAGCAAGAAATCAGAATTAGAAAATTGAAATATATCTTAAAAGAAATTGCAAATTTTGTAAGTTATGAGTTGCTTTATGTTGATATCAAAACATTGATTTTTTTCAGGTAAAAAAGGTTGCGAAAAATAACTTTTAATTTTGTAATATTTATAAGAAAACCGATAACTCTAATTGAAAAGCTTGCACTAAAGATTATAAACTTTCAAAGTTCTTGCAAAAAAATTGCAATCCAAGCGTCTAAATTTACAAAGAACATAGGATAAAAAGAAAGATGCGTATAACACTGAGCAGCCTAAGGGCTTAAGTAAGGACTAATAAGTAAGATTGGATAAGAGTAATCCTCCCTCTTGTGCTTTCCTAATTGCAAACTTCTTCTACAATTAGAAGGCACAAAGTACTGCCTTCTGGTGATCTAATTTCAAGAACTCCAAATTAATAGGTCAGTACCAATTGCACGGGTCAAGAATTGGAAGATGAGTGATTCATTGCATCAAGAATCTCTATATAGCAGCAGAAGCTTGTAGAGATCTAACTCCGCACCCACAAATTTAAGCAAGCATGACTACAAGGTTACCTGGGCTTCAACTTTTGACATTTCAGAATATGAAAATACAATGTTCAATTTTAAAGATCTATTAATAACAGTATTGTATCAATGCAAGAGAATCATTTCAAAAATTTATAGGGATATATTGTCGTAGTCAGATCTAAAATTTCCATATTTATCAAATTCCTACTCTTATTTTCTCAGTCATGATCTTCATTCAAGTAGAAGGAATAGACACTTAGCATCATAATTATTAAGTAGAGAGACCTAGCAAAAGAGTGATAAGAAGAGAGATTAACAGTACAAACTTTATTATTCCTTCATGAAAACTCTCTGATCTATGACATTTCATATTTTTTTTCCCGCTAATTAACAGCTAAGAGAATTCGCAACTTCCATTCCGAATCAATTCAACATTAAATGCGCACAAAATTGATGAACTCAACATGTTGAAATGATTCAACGACTAAGCCTAGTATCAAATAGAAACCAGTTATTATGCATGACACTAAAATTCAACAGTTAAAACAAAAAAAAAAAAAGGCAAAAATATAAAGTTAGCACTCAGCAGCTCTTAACTACAGTTAAATTGAGGAGAAGAACTTGTACAAGCAAGCAAATAAGAAACAATGACAAACTACCATAGGATTTAAACTTGCAGCAGTCCAAATCTTAAGGTTGGGTCTTCTCCCCACGAGAGCAACATATTTTCAGAAACAAATAAACTTTATGAAACTAAACCAGTTATCTATTCCCCTTCAAATTTCAATCCACCAATCACAATCCCCTAAGTCAAGAATTTTCTGCTACATCAAAATATAAAATAAGACGACCATCAGTGATCACTCCTCAGCCAAGTTAAAGGATGCAGTCAACTAATTACTCATAATCATTCAACCAAGATATGCAAGATGGTTCCCCAAATGCTCAAAGCTCAGAACTTTGAGACAGTTGAGACTGAAAATGCCACTAAACTAGCACTGTATCATGGGTTAAGGAGTAAATTCATTTCCATATCTATAGTTTCTATAGTCCAGAGATACTTAAACAATTCTCTAAGATCCAAAAGCCAAGTCTTCCATACTTCAGCTATTCAAATTTTAGTAACGAACAGAATAGCAGTCAGTAGTCACCCATATTCTTAAGAACTTAATGAAAAAAAGCGGGAAAAAAAAATGTAAAGTGCAACTGGGAATTATCTGGGACTCTGAGGTTTCTCTTAATCAACAGACTTCTTGAAATTTAACCTAAAAAATTCAATCTAATTATTGTAAACATTTGGTATTAGATCATTTCTATTTATTTGGAGAGTACAAAGTGATTATTGCTTTTGGATCATTGGTGTCGCTTTTAGAAGGATAATAACTTAGATAACTTAAGAACAAAGTGAATATTGGTGCTTCAAGATTTATATAACTTTACAAAATTCTTACTGATCTTTTCTACTTAATCTAATAAACTCTACTCTAGGCAATAAGGCATCACATGTACTTAAACTTTTCATCCAAATTGTGAATTATATCCAAACCCACCCCAACTTATTTATTTATGTCACATGTCATTTGACTAGAATGTTAGATTCATTCAAGAATTCAACTGTACATATTGCCATTCTTCAGTTTTTCTTTTCTTTTCTTCTTTTCATCCCTTTCTTTTTGAATAGCCTGAAAAAATAAAATAAAGTTTCCAGAAATACGACAGGGACCAATCACCAGGAAATTTAAAACTAAGGAACCAATTCCCTTAAAGTCTATAATTAATCCCCAAAAGCTGCCCAATTTTGTAAAATATTTTTACTGAGGAGAAGATTAAAAGAAACAATATATCCAACAGTCTTTACCATCTCAGATGAAACTAGTTAGGAGGTATATTCCAGTCCCGTAAAGGGGGAAAAATTAATACAAGCCTTAAAGACTACAGTCTTGAAACTACTAACCAAAAGAGGCACCAAAAATGTAAAACAAAATGAAGGTAAAGAACAGAAAACTAGTCAAGTTCATTGAAAAAGCTTCCAGATTTGATTGAATAAGTGAAGCCCAGATGACAAAGAGAATTGTCATTTCTTTACCTGTCCATAAAAACATTTCATCCTACGTGACAAGACATTGAAAATCAAAAACAAAAATCAAAAGCTGCAGTGAATTAATTCAAAATTTGATGGGTGGCATACCATCCAAGAAAAGATAAAGCAACTGGGAGGACCAAGAAACTGCCAATTTAGCTACATGATGACATTCTAGCAACAAAAATAATGATGATGACATAAGTAACATGAATAACATGGCAGCACTAGGCTTCTAATAATCCTCATGCTGTGTCATTAGTTTCTTGCAAAACTCACAAATTGATCGTCTCAATTTCCCTTTTGTAGTTCAAAACTTCAAATACTGCTCCAGGCAACCCATTATGTACCCCAAACACATGATAAGTGACAATATTAATCCAAGGCCTAAACATGATCATGCCTCAACTAACAGGAATTCCTATGGGGTAGTCCATCATTAGGTATTACAATATCATTGTGCTTGAAAACAAACGTTATAACTCAAAGTCACTCAGACCTTCAAAAATTAACGAGTGTGGAAAAATTTAGTTCATAAAGATTGACAAATAAAGTTTGTTATACAATGTGAAAAAATAATAGTGCTTTCAGCAACCAGCTAACCTCTGAGAAGCAAGTTCTGTGACAAGATATTTATTTTAAAAAAAAAAAAATGAAGATCAAGATAAGGCATATGAAATCACATTTTGAGGACAAAGGAACAGACAATACACTAGTCATGACTCAAGCATATGACAAATTAATAACATAAAGCAAGAGGACAGTCTTTACCTAGTTTAAGCAAAGTATGTAAGTGGAATCATCAACTCCCATCCACTGATGTTCACACTACAACAATAGACAAAAACATCAGAATTAGGAAGGTATCAGTTTCTGCCATTTCTTGGCTAAGGCTGGTTTTCAATTAAGAAGGGCTCTGGACTCCTACATGCCACTATTCACATTAAAGGAAAAAATGCCTCAAAGGTTACAGCCTTCAAGTGGCATACACCTCCGTCGAATTTTGGGTCCTATTCACTTTCGGAGGTATCAGTCTCGCAGAAAAAACATTGACTGGTCGTGTTTGGTGTGTATGCCTCACCATTCACGCAATTTAGACTACCCCTTTCCTTACCTTCAATCGATCGTGTTTAAACAGAAAAGAAGAAGAAAACCATCAATTCTTTAGCGAACCTGATAGATGAGACTGAAAGTTCCGAACTCACCTTCAATCGATTGTGAAGAAGCTGCAGCGAATTGAGACACAGATTTGCATTCAAACTGTAAGTTTGCAAAGAGACCTGATATTTCCATTTGAAAATCCATAAACAAAGTCCATAAACTTAACAAATCAAAATCAACAAAAGCATCAAAATACAAACATCTAGAGACTTTCACAAAAGAAGGCAGAAACGCGTGGATGCATACTTTTTTCGTTCACATAGTTCTCGAGATCGAGAAGGATGTCAAGGTTATACGGTTTAACGGCGACGAGTTGCTCCACCGTGTACGACATTGGCGACGGCGGCTGTTGCTTCTGATTTGGTGCTGAACCGTTCATCTCTATTCCCCTTCTCTATTCTGATTCGAAGTTTAACACACAAGGGGTTTAGGGCTGACGACCTGGAATTAGATATGCGGACTACCAAAAGTTTTTCTTATTTGGGGCTAAATTCTAACAACAGAAAAGGCTTCCAGTTGTGAGACAGAGAGAGAGAGAGAGAGAGAGAGAGAGAGTGTGTGTGTGTGTGTGTGTGTGAGAGTCGAGACCGTGGGTTTTTGTTGAGTCTTTCTAATTTGGGGCTTTCTCGCGCTCAAGGAACTTTTTGCCGGGTGTTTTTCACTTTCATTAACTTTTAGCCACGGTCAAGAATTGCTGTCATGAAAAATATAGTATTTACCGCGATTATAAAATACTGCCTCGAATAATGATAACAATTGCGTCATGAAAAATATAGTATTTACCGCGATTATAAAATACTGCCTCGAATAATGATAACAATTGCGACGGTTATAATAAAAACAGTGGTTAATATTCTTTTCACAGCACTTAGTTTTATGGTGGAAGTATAAACTACAGTAATTTTTACTGTAGTTCAATTGTTGTAGTAAATTATGTTTATAACAATGGTTTTGTTACTGTCGTAATAACATTCATTGTAAATACGCACCTTTTTTGTTTTCATGTCTACGTATCGACTTTGTTCAACATTGTAGTAAAGAGAAGGAAATTGTATTAGTGAGATTGAGTTCTATGTTATTTGTAATGAATGATAGTTGTTGTGTTGAGAAGATTGCTTATTCATGAATGAATACAACATTACATTCCCTGATTAAATCGCTTTAATGAGACATTCTAGACAAAGCAACATTACATATCTAATTACAAGTAAAGCAGGAGATTTTACACAAGCTAGAAACCAAAGTACACAACATGAAGTACTACCAACATCCAAAGCAATGTCATATAACTTTATAAATACACCACTATAAAAATCCCAGTTACATAATAAGTATACATTCTATTGATTGTTGACAAAAATTCCTATTTCTCAACTTTCAGGTTTTCAGAGTCATTTTTCACGAAATAATGACATGGAGAAAGCTCCTTCCATTCTGCACCTCAGAGATGATTGACCCTGACGTTCGACAATAAATAATAATGGACTGGAAACATCTTTATAACCCAAGTCTACATGAAACTTTGTTACTCCTGCATTTAAGCCAAAAATAAACTCAATAAAGAGACATCACATTCACATAAGAACAAATCATAAGACAATGAAATTAATGCAACATAGAGAATGAGAACAAGATTACTGCAACTATTACTAGTTATATGTATATTGGCACCAAATTTTGAAGTTATCTAAACCTGTATAGTGAAGACGACCAATTACATGGATATACACCGACATTAGTCACCTCCATTTAGGAATTGTCTAGACACAAAATTCCACTGCCTTTGTTGTTGTATAAATACCCCATTAACAGTTTGCATTTGCATGTGTGAGAGAATTGAGTGCAAGCAAGAAAGAGAAGCAAGTGAGGCGTGTGAGTGACAGAATTGAGGTGAGAAAGTGTTAGTGAAGTGCATTGATTGAAAGAAGCAATTCTCTGTGGTGTAATTTTTTATATCCAAAATTTGATATTACAATAAAAGTCTTGCTTACTTTCTAATTCTACACATACTCTCAGTAGAAAGTGTAAAAGGGCACTTAAATTCAGAATTTTAACATTATAAATCCATCATGGGAAGTTGAATGAAAATTAATTGAAGTATTTCAATCAAAAAGATATAAGTTGAAGTTTCTAAACAAGAAATATGGCATAATCGCATATAGCATGAGTCTTGATTAAAGATTGCATATTTTTGCTAGTTAATAGTGATTATATTTGAATCAAAGCAAGTTCCAAGTTAGAACCCAAAGTTCTGCACGGTATGATATAGAATTCCCTTTTTTTTCTTTTCCTTTGTTTAAATCACACATTATCTGTAATTATAGACATGGTGAAGTGAAGAAAAACAAATCCCTTGCATATAAAATCTACTCAAGATATAGTACATGAGAAAATTTCAATCCAAATCAGCATAGATACATCAGAAAATTTCAATCATACAATCAATTAAATATACAGTCCTGAGAAAAAATGATGCTCTATTAAAAGGGGCTGAGTGCAAAGAACTTTATCCTAGGGCAAACTCCAAATTTAAAGGGACCATTGCATAAACGAGAAAGTTGCACATACCAATATTCCGGCGGCGGCGACGGGACTTGGTTGTCTGCCGGAGACAGTTTGCCCGAGTTGGGTTCCGTTTTGCCAGATTTATTTGCTCCAGGGAGGGGGATCCGATTTCGAATGGGAGGAGGGGCCTGCGGACCTGATATGAAATTTTGGGGTGTTTGATTTTAATTTCCTTCCAGGATAAAATTGTCAATTTATTCAAACCGGTAGACAATATGGTGAAGTAGCTGGGTCGTTTAGCATTTTCCAATTTTATTTTTGAAAACCAAAAACACTTTATGAATCAAATCTATAATTTTACGTGTGTTGAACGGTGACTAATGTCCATTAACGGTTCCCAATTTTGTGAGTGATTCTTGGTTTAGGATTTTTTTTTTCCTCGACTAGCTTTTGAAGGAAAATTGGAATATTCTCATATTTCTTTCTTATGCATCGCCTCCATCCATTCTTGGTGTGATTGTTTTCCAGTGTTAATGGTTGATTTTTCTGGTGATGTTAGTGGCCGGAGTTTTGGGATGATGGTTGTTGGAGTTGTTGATGAAAATAAAAATGCTTTGTAAAGATGGATTATAATTTTGTAATTTTTTTTAAGGTGGTAAACTTTTAGAAGGGTATTTAGAGCATTTCTAATGGAATGTCTTTGACAAAGAGAGATAGAGAAGAGATATATATTTTTTTAATTGAAAATGAATCAAAAGAAATGTAAGTAAAAATTAGTGGGGAAAATGGGAAGAGAGAGAGAGAGAGAGAGGAGAGAGAAAGATATTAAAAAATAATGATAAAATAGTAATGTAAAATGTAGAAATGATGTGCAAAAACAAAAAATGAAAAAGAAAATGTGGAAATGGTTGTCTAGATGTAAACATGGTGGTGGAAATAATGAAAAATGATGCAAGAAATGATTAAAAAATAGAATAAATTAGAAAAGTGATTTAAAAAAGTAAAAAATAAAAGAAAATAAAAAGAAGTGTGGGACTCATAAAGAAAAAATGTGCGTCTCTCTCTCGATTGGGCAATGTCCAAAACTCTGTGCCCTATAGAGACGAGATGCTCTTAACATTTCCAATGCACATTGTCAGGCTAATGTCTATTGGAAAAGAGAGATAGAAATAATATTATTTTATTTAAAATGAATAGAAAGAGGTATCAGAAAAAAACAGGGAGAAAAATGAAAGAAAAGAAAAGAATAGAGATAGAAATAAATTAAAAAATAATAGTAAAATAGTATAAGACATGGTGAATTGAAAGTGACAAAACAGACAAGGCACGAGATATAATTAAGAAAATCTCCAATACAAATACTACCTCCGCTCAAAAAGATGGTCCATTTTTTCTCTTTTATCTGTCCTAAAATATAGTCTAGTTTCATTTTTACAAAGTAGTTAAAATACGAGTTCTCTTATATACCTTCATTTAATGCGTATAGTTATTAAAAAAATAAAATTATTGAAGTGAAATAATTAATAAATGAAAGGGTATAATAGGAAAATGATATTAAACTTTACTTTTTCAATACTATTAAATGAAATTTTCTTAATCTGTGTCCAAGTTGACATGGACTATCTTTTTAGGACGAAGGTAATATGTATTTTGTAGTGACGTGAACGAGAGGTGTTGACAAATAAAATATACACATTTCAATTTTCTCTCCCATTTTTCTCTTCTTTATTATATTTTTCTTTCTATATTTTCCATATTTTATTCACAAAGTTTTAAATACTTTCTATACCTAGACATCGTTAAATACATTGTGGAGAAAAAATAAGAAATAAAGAGAGAAAAAAGGTAAGAACGAAGAGAAAAAATTGAAATTTGAATATTTTATGTGTCTCTTTCCTCTATGTTACTACAAGACTATATGTTACTGCAAGACTACGTATTTGTATTAAAGATGTTCTAAGATATTTTGAAAAAAAAAAAAAAGAGAGTGAGGAAAGTATAATAACAGGGGCAACAAAAAGAAAATTAAAAGGCTAAAAATGATGTAGTCTGATAACATCTTAATTAGATTCTTAAACACTTGGTTAAATGTTCAATTCCCCACCCCTGCAATCCCCTTTGTAATCTCTAAAAAAAATTAAAACAAAATGTGGAGACAATTGTCATTCTCTTTCTTTTGGTAGTGCGTTGGTCTGCAGTGTATCCCGGGCATCGGTTCTACTCAAACTTCCACCTTCCCCAATCAATCGGTCACATCAAAAAGCAATTCATAGCCAATTAGACCCGGTTCGTCTATGGTGTCCTAAGGACATCATTTATGGTGTCCGAAACGGTATGTAGCGGCCCCCTATTGGATGTGTTGGGGGCCCAGCCTGGGACACATCCAATAAAGGGTGACCACATAACCCTTCAGACACCATAAGATGGTGTCTTTAAGACACCATAGAATATCCCAATTAGACCAGCGCTTGTTTTCATCTAAGAATTTGACTACCACCACTCACGAGTTTTCCTTTGCGCACGAACACTCAAAAAAAAATAAAAATAAAAAAACACAACTATGCAAACTGACAAGAAATATATTTTTCCACACATTATCTTATTTAAAAAATAACCTCCATAAGAGGACAATTAAATAATATACATGCAATTTGGGGGTAAAATACTATTTTGGGATCTGGCCCCTCATTTATGGGGAAAGATATCACTTTCCCCTTTCCAATTCAAATAATCAAGTAGCGGAAACAAAAATAAAAATGAGTATAAAAGAGAAAAACACAAATTAATGTGACTCTATAAACCATCGACAATCACTTCCCATCGACAACCACAGGAAGTGACTCTTTATTGATAAAGAAATTTTTTACAATTACAAGTTTTTTTTATCATACTACTTTCTTCCTATACAAAACTAGAGTACTTAAAGTACACCGTAATCGACCCGCGTACAATAACTCTCTCTCTCTCTCTAGCTTTCTTACTTCCCATCTCTCTCTAAAACCAAAACAATGGTTAGCAAATTTCCCTTTTGTCGTCACCCTCAAACTCTCTCTTTTCCTCTCGGTTTTTCCCTTCGGCTTGTACCTTGTGCGTGTCTGAATTTCTTTACAATTTTTGGCACATCCTTTGCATCAAAAACATCCTATATTTATACATAAAATTCTCTCATAACCCTAATTAAACATTCCTTATTTCTTCCTTTCTTTACTTACACACCAAGATTTAATTAGAATATCTATTCCATAAGTCACTCGTCTTTGTCAAATAATTATTTTGAGTCAATTCCCAACATCTCCACCTTGACTTAAAATCTTCCACATCACGGTATATCTTTTGCAGCAACCATCTTCCACATCACTTTACTGGTAGGTGCCGCCGTAGCCAAATCATTTTCAGTAAAAATGAACTGTATTCAAAGACTCATCAAACCAAATGTTTCGTTTTGACATCTTAGAACTACATTCTTCATTCTTCTTATCACTTGTTACATACCTCGTGTTGGCTCCACTATAATCTCTACAAATAGTAGAAGACTCTCCTCTGTATGATTCCAATCTGGCAGCTCCACCTGACATTGTCTTCGATACTAGCTTATACAAATTACCAACTTTCTCAGCTCTTATTATTTTCACTGAGTTCTTCTTCACAGTCATCACACCAGCTTGAGTAGAATAGTCATAACCCAAAGTGTCTAGTGCTCCCAATGATATCAAACTTTTCCTCAATCTTGGAACATGCAGAATATCTGCCAATTTTCTGACTACACCATCAAACATCTTTAATTTCATAGTACCCGATCCCTAACTTCATACTTCTAATCATTATTCCCATAAACATGAAGTTCTTTACATGGTTGATAATCCTCAAAACATTCTCTTTTCAGGCACATGTGATAAAAGCACGCACAGCCTAAAAACTAAACATTTGGTGGATTCTCATAATTAGTTATGCATGCAATGCTCCACCACATTCAAAGTATCTTCCGTTTCTTAAACTTCTTTGCCCTTTCTCTTCGTTTTCAGATGGTTTTTCAACTCATCACAATATCTTCTAATATGACCCTTCTTGCAGCAGTATGACACTCCACGTCCTCCCTTGGTTGAGATTGAGGGTTGAGATTGAGAATGAGAACGACCCATTTGACCATGATTTCTCCCTCGCAACTCACATCTACCACGACTTTCTTCAAAAGATACCATAAGAATCATGTTACTATCTCCAACTTCAGTTGGCCTCTTCATGTTGGATGTCTCTAACAAAGCAGTTGAAACCCCATTCACTATCAATGTAGATTTTCCAACTAGTAGCATGGTCACCAACGTCACATATGACTTAGGCAAGGAAGACAATAAAATTATCGCCTTATCTTCATCCTCAATCTTCACATTAACATTCAATAAGTCTACAACGCACTTATTGAATTTATTCAAATGATCCCTAACACCCATTCCCTCTTCCATCTTCAACTTATATAATTGCTTTTTCAGGTACAATATATTAGTTAGGGATTTTGACATATATAACTCTTCCAATGTATTTCATAATTTAGAAGGTGGCTTCTCATTTAAAATATTGTACTTTACCTCATGAGCAAGAGCGAATATGATGGTACTGATTGTCTTCGCTTGCAACTCTTCCCAATCATAATTTTTCATATCACCTGGCCTCTTATCCTTCAACGTCTTATAAAGCCCATGTTGTACAAGAAAATCTTCAACGGTATTACGCCAAATATTAAAGTTGTTTTTGCTATCAAACAACTTCACCTCAAACTTAGGTACATCCATCGTCATCAATCTGATCCCAGAGTTTGAACCTTAAACTTTGATACCACAGTTGAAAAATATCGCATTTTCCCCCTTCTATTTCAAGTAACCAAGCAGCGAAAAAAAAAGTATAAAAGAGAAAAACGCAAATTTAATGTGATTGGATAAACCACCGACAATTACAGGAAAAGACTCTTTATTGATAAAGAAATTCTTTACAAGTACAAGTTTTCTTTATTCTATCACTCTCTTCCTATATAAAACTAGAGTACTTAAAGTACTATATATTTTATAGAGTCCATTGGACACTATATATAGTATTCAATAGATTATGTGGCACCATTAGACACCATCTATAGAAGAACTACTTAAAGTACGCCGTAATCGACCCGCGTACAACAACTCTCTCTGTAGTTTTCTTACTTCCTATCTCTCTCTAAAACCAAAAGAATGGTTAGCAAATTTCCCTTCTGCCGTCACCCTCAAACTTCCCCTTTTCCTCTCGGTTTTTCCCTTCGGCTTGTACCTTGTGCACGTCTGAATTTCTCTACAATTTTTGGGACACCCTCTGCAGCAAAGACATCCTATATTTATACATAAAATTCTCTCCTAACCCTAATTAAACTTTCCTTATTTCTTTCTTTCTTTATTTACACACCAAGATTTAATTAGAGTATTTTTTCCATAAGTCACTCGTCTTTGTCAAATAGTTATTTTAAGTCAATTCCGAACATCATTTACCCTCCCCCAGTTGAGCATGTCCAATTTCTTATTCCCCCCTTTTTCCCCTACATATTATTTAAAAATAGATTTTTCCCCTTAACTTTTTTCCCTACATTAATCTTACTTTAAATGATTCGAATTGTGTTTCAGTAGCTAAGATACTTGTGTTTCAAGCTAGAGGCGCTAAGTTCAAACCACACTTGACTCTCCCCGAATTTCCTTCCCCGCCGAGATGGTAATGAGGCGGGTTTGGAACGGGTCAGTCATATCCTGAACCTGCCCCACGAGTCTTGAAATTACCCTAAACCTGCCCCAAACCCGCAAATTCAAGGAGCGGGTCAAGACAGGTCAGGTCATGGGAAGGGGCGGGGCGCCCTCATGACCCATGAATTTTTTCCACTTTCAATCAATACTATGTACAACACATTATTAATTGCATATACCTCAATTTCTACACATTTTTAGAATTAAATTTATCAAAATTTAAAAAAAAAAAAAAAGGAAAATTCTTAGTGGGTCATGGCCATATGGAACGAGTCCAACCTAACCCGGACCGATGGCGATGCAGACAATGTTGCCCCATTACCTCCCCTTTTGGCCCGATTAAGAACGGTGAGTCAATCCTATTAACGATAAATCCCCACGAGTTTATTAGTCAATGGGTCAAATTGTCATCCCTCTCCCCTCAATATCCCCCTATTATTTTTAGAGAGAGAGAGAGAGAGAGAATTATGGAGAGAGAGCCCATCATAATTTTACCATACCATTCTATGTAAACCATTACGTACAAATAGAATTCCATCACTAGACCATCCACCCAATGAAATGTGTAATCCAAACAAAGGAGATGTTGACCCAATTTAACAACCCAATTAATCAATTAATTCAACTTTTGTTTATCTCTGTATCAACGTCTCATTTGTGTCAAGTTAATCTGCCAAGCCAACACAATGTATGGGAATGTTCATACTCCTAAAGTATTAGAAAGAGTAATGCAATTTAACACTACTATCATCTCACTATGATATCATTAAATAATAAATTAAATCAATATGCTATTTATTATTTAATCCCACATTTGTTGCCAATTAAAGGTGTCAACCACCACTCGTGCTACATAATATTATTGACGGCTCAATCAATATTCAAGAACCTTCCAAATCCATCTATATTCTATTGATATAATAAACATTTAAAAGCCGAACTTCCACAACCCCATATATGCATATGGATTCAAATCACAAAATTCCAAGAAAGCAAATGGACTGAACAATTTTATAAACCAATTCTTATCTGCGTACAGACCTAAAGAAAAAGAGTCTTAAAATCCACGGGTATCAGTAAACACACAAATGTCTGAACAATCCAAATAAATAGCAGAAATAAATATATGGACCTAGTAACGATCAAAGGACGGGGGTCGCCCTCCCCTCCTAGGACGGTCATATGGACCAGGCCTCTCCCTGTAGTTTCTGCCTTCATAACGAGCAGGACCCCCACCTCCATACCTATCACTGCTACCACTTGGACCTCCATTCCTATCATAAGACCTGTCTTTGCCATACCCATTCTGGGGATAACGATCAGAGCCCCCATATTTGTCTACCACAAAGCGATCACCAGGTGGAGGATACCTGTATATATATGCATGAACCATAATGAGTAGAACATCAGTAACACAAAGCTAACTTCAAATGTCACTTCAACTGTTGGCATTACTTTGTAAACTGGATTTACTCACATTTATATATTAAATAAGGAACCATGCAAATTAAGATTTTCAAAGAAAGAATACCTGTCATTAAGATAACGATCACGGCTCCCATATCGATCCTCCCTGCTGTCATAGCGATCCCTATCGCTGTAACGACCTCTATCAAATTTATCATCCATGTACCTTCCACGGTCATTTGCAAAGTGATCACCACGACTGCCAGCCCCTCCATACCTAGAATGTGGAGGTGAGAAAGGACGGCCACCTCGACCACCACCAGCCGATGGACAGTCTCGTGCCCAATGACCAGGGCGACCGCATTTGAAGCATTCATCCTGCCCAGCTGACCTATCTCCGCCGTAACTGCCCCTGCCTCCAGAAGAGTAACCTCCATACCCACGCCCTGGATCTTCATCCCCCATTTTTGGCTGGGCCTTGTTCACTGAGATGACACGCTCTCCAAATTCTCTACCATGCATATCACGAATAGCATCTTCCATTGCTCGACGGTCAGCAAAGGTCAAGAACCCAAATCCACGCGGACGGCCAGTATCTCTTTCCAGCATAACCTACATGAAGATTGCACTTGAGAATACCAACACAGAGGATGAACGATCCATCCAAATAATAAGCGTAATAGTCAATTGACATGATTCAAATATATAAAATAGTAAATCCTGCAAGAGAAGTGATGAAGTGTGTCATTTTGTCGATACCCCTCGAAGTGGAATCACTGCGCACTGACATTATCAAAGACAGCTGAATTGAAACCTTGCATGTGATATTGAAACTGAATCTCACCTACATCAATTCCAAATCTCAAGCATGACAATCAATGCCTTTTCAAATTCATAAGGAGAAAGGTCAATGAAGTCAGTAGCCAATATATGTTTGCAAACTCTTACATCCTTCTACTTTCTCCTACTTTTTCAAATTTGAATTTGGCAAAACCAACCACATCCACATATTTTGTGGGGCCTATTACTCCACGCATTCTCTCTCTTATTTCACATAAAAATGCATTTTTAGGAGTTCGCAAAAACCCGCTCGAAGATGTGTTATTTGTAGATTAAGATAAGAAGATTAATATGCTCATCTTAAGCATTGATCTAAAATCTAAGAAACAATAACTTAAGAAACTCCCACACTTGAACATGGAGCTAAAACTATATCCCCTATAAGCTTCCTATTTCTGTTTCAAAATAGAAATAGAATAAGAAGTGATGGTGACTGGAGATTTATGTAGTAATTCTGGGTCCCAAAAAATAAATAGATGTGATTTGTTTGACCAATTTATATCTTAAACAGAAAGAGAACACTGATTGGCAATACATTTTAAACATAATGACTAATGAGTTCTGCAATTTTAAACACTGTTGGAGTGCCAAAAATAAGAACTTCACATTCTAGAAACAAGCTGTATGGACATGTATTTTTATTTAAAACATAAATTGACCATATCTCCAGAGGACTAGTTCAAGTGAGATGCAATCATGAAGTGTAAAGCACGCATGGAAACAAGACAATTCAACAAGTTTTACAGTGTTTACAGTGTCCTGCCATTCAGCTTGATGGATACCGGAATGCACGACGGCATTCAGAGCAAGCTTCACACAGGATTTACGTAAAATAACACATTGATGTGGAAAACGAGCCTTACATGAGTAGAAGAATCTGCAGAATAGCAGATTTCAATCATCTAAGTCCCCCTCAGGCCTCAAATTTCATAAAACCCGGATCAATAACACAGCATTGACAAAAACCACAGAAGAACAGGTTCCTAATTATACTGAACATACTCTCTCAGTTGCAGCTAACTGATCTGATCTATAGTAATTGTACTTTACTCACTTTACTTCAAGTTCAGGTCTGTAACCACATCTCAACCACCATATATACAAGTAACAGACATACAGCCACAGGAAGAACTACGAAACTGCCGCGCAATCTTGACAGAACCTTTAAGATGAGCTTCTGCCCTTAAACATCATCTCAAATCCGAATAAATGAAATCGAAGCAACAGGTCTAACATATTCTGTTCAGTAGAACAACTCAACCCAAATATTTTTACAGGACTCCTCACTGGCTCCAGCATGTCATTCAGAATTAGACAACATAGCACCAAAGTACAACCATAAATTACACTATTTTCTGACAGATTACTCCAATCATAGATTCAAGAGTCGAGAGTGTACTCAATTTTTACCCATAGCTAAACTCATTTAACAGAGAAGATACTTAGCATATAGATGTCACCAGAAAAATCAGCATCAAACTCCATACAGAAAGTGGCCCATCTAAAACTTGGCTGCTAACTACTAGCTTTTATGTAAATACACACCGTCAGATTGTCCTAATCATCGCAAGCATATGATACGTCCTTGAGAAGAATACCTCACCAAGAGTATGCGCATAAATTTATAATCAAACAATAAAATAAGAATTCAAGAGGGATAGAAGGAAACATTTTTTATGCAAAATTCTTCGATTTGATTCATACGAAAAACTGCTCCCTGGACGTTCATAATATGCTAATAGAGAAGTCGAAGTTAGTATGCCTGGATTACAATAAAGTATTTTGGTAGCATGACAGACGAGAGCTTGCTGAAAGCAGAACGCTAGATAAACCACCCTCAGAGACAACAGCTTCTTACAGTCAAAATCTGAAAAGGCATACGACACACATGTTGACAAAAGTTGAGGATGTTCACTCGGAAACACTGCCTCTGCCAAATCTGAACCCATTCTGGGGACCTTCAGGCATGGCAATCTTAGCTCCATTGCTTTATTTTTTGTAGTCTAAGCTGATATCAGTTAAAAAAAAAGAAAGCCATACATGGTCGGCAAAAATGAACTACTGTTGTTGAACTTGGAAAGTAGTCGGGTAGAGGAAAGAACGGGAAAGAAGACTTGCAAGGGAAGGAACCGCCAGAACCGCATCACAGAACCATTAGTAAATTTTGCTTGTCCAATCTGTGCAGCATCCGACTAAGAAGTACCACTGCACCTGATCTGGAAGATTGCATATAACTTCCAAAAACTGATTAAACTCAGATGATTCTGATTCTTTTTTCAAAAATGTCTAAAAGAATTTCCATTTTAAGATCTGGTATCTAAGATTTTGAGGAATGAAAGAGATGACAAACAGAAGTGTAAAAAAATTTGATGAAAGAAGCTAATTCTGGAAGTTCTTCGGCAGTACATTTACAGAAAACAGCCAAAATCTGCAGCTCTTGCCCAAATTAATGCAAGGGGCATTGGACACACCACGAGGTAAGAACCTGAAACATTGCTGATAACTTCAGGAAATCTCTGGTGTAAAATACGCAACAGCTCTTAACAAACCTTTGGATATTGTCAGGCCAAAATGTGACAGTTGATCAGCATATTCACCTTTGAGCAGATTAAAACAGTTCAAACTGATCGTACTAGAAATAATGGTTGATATAGCATACTGAGATTACATAAAATGCGGTCAAACTCAATATCTTAGTACTCATCCAAAGTCTGGACTGATCACATACGATACCCAAAATCCTGAAAATTTTATAAGATGAATGCATAACTTCTAGAATTTTACTACAAAATGGCGCTTTTGGTGGAACCATATTGTCAACTCCTCTGCAACTCGGCCTCATGCGCATGAATAGTAAATCATGTGCAAAAAGTACTACCAGCCCAGACTTTCACTTCTTTATGAAATCCAATCATTGTTGTACTTTATAATTTATTATACCTACTAGTAGCCTAAATTTTCAACAGCCTCTCCCGAAGAAATAGCAATCATGGTCAATGAAGCAATAGACTCAATACATCACAGGTAAAACTGGTGAAGTCCCCATGCTTGACTGATTCTAGAAACTGAAACGTCAGAATAACTATACGTAAGAAACTGAGAAACAGGAAAGTAATAATGTTTCAGCAGTTTGGCAATCCCAACAGAACCAAAAGTTCCATTAAATCTTGTTTGTAAGCCAGCATTATAGAGAAATGAGAATCATACAAGAAAGAAAGGGAGGGATTTTTTTTTTTTTTTTGGGGGGGGGGGGGGGGGTGTTTTAAAAAAAAGGAAAAATTAAA
>CAVNYN010213594.1:0-17523 GCA_963692815.1 Nyctanthes arbor-tristis | reverse complement strand
GTACACAAAAGGAAAATTTAAACCAGTGGTAATGTTTTTTGTCGATGGTTTAGCAAGAGATGAATATTCATAAGAATAATTTTTTTTTTTTTTCAATAAAATATATACTTAAAGAAAAACAGCAAAGAAACATCTGATATAGTTTAAAACGCTGGTGTTCTTTTGATGCTGCAAGGTGTCAACTTTCGCACAACGTGTATTGACAAGGCCCACATGACAAATGGCTAACAAATTCTATGGAAAAGAGCCTCCCATACGCAGTTAGTTAAACAATATTACATTCTTTTCAACAACAAAAAGAGAGACATATTTTTTCATTAAACACCAAAAGATTTTGTTAACAAGACTAAGATTCTCAGTGGAAATTCCTAAGATGAAACTTAAGAGCAATTCTTCCTAACAAGAAAATTTCTAGCACTCCTGGCGTACCGAGTCTCTGAACTTGCGGTAAATGAGCATAAATGCTTGCACATAGGGCGTCAACTAATCACTTAATTAGAACCCTTACTTGCAGTGTTCTGTTCATTTTCTGTGAGTATCGGTGCTAGAGTACTTCGCATATTATTTCTGACTATTACCCACCTCGTTCTTACATGCTTAAGCATAAAATAGTTTACCACACAGGTAAGACCCCTAAAAAATATTTAGTTAAAACATCACAAGCAAGTTTCGACTCTTTTTTTTTTTTTTTCTTTCTCTCGAAAGGAGACTCTTATTTCTGTGAGGAATTCAACAAAAGGAAAAAAAATTTATCAAAATTCAAAAATATGCCAGATTAAAAAGAAGAAAAGAGCCATACAAAAAGCCATTTGCCGCAGTGAAATTATAATAATATATCCACAAAAACAGCATTTAACGATAATATGCAAATTAAACCTGAGAATCGATAACTTTCCCAAATCGGCTAAAAGCATCTTCTAGCTGACGCTCTGTGATGTCCCACGATAAGCCTCCAACAAATATACGATCTCCTGCTCCTTCGTCGCCATTTCTCTGAAATTGAATCCGCAATTAAATCAAATTAAATCCATAATGATAAATGCAGCGGGAATCCTGTGCATGTATTATGTGCGAGAAGAGATACAGAGGGGTACTAGGGTTACCTGGAATTGGAATTCTTCTGGGATTGAAAAGTCATGCGAGTCGAATGAAACTTTTGAATTGAATTCAAAACCCTAATATACACGGGGAAGGGAAATTACCTTTTCTGGGGCTTACCCTTTCTTTTATCCCTCTTTACCCATCCAGTTATCTCATACGACAGTGAAGTTTTAAAAAGGATAAATTTCACAAAAGGTCCCCAACCTTTGTACATTGAATCTCCTAGGTCTCTAACTTTCTTTTAACGTGCTAGGTCCTCAATCTTTCATAAATACGCGCAGAAGGTCTCTGTTAACGGAATCCATCCAAAATTCCATTAAGTGGCTGAGTAAATTACCTTTATATCCATATTCTTTAAATTTTTTATTTTAAAAAAATAATTTAAAATTTTTAAAAAAAATCTTTAAAAAAATGAAGGAGGGAGGTACCCACATTGCCGAAAATGGGAGTGAAGGTTCACTGCCGGAAACGACAGTGAAAATGGGGGGAGACTCCCCCCAGTCACTGCCATTTTCAGCAGTGAAAACAGGGGGAGACTCTCCCCATTTACTGCCATTTCTGGCAGTGAACACATTGCCGGAAATGGCAGTGACTAGGAAGAGTCTCCCCTTGTTTTCACCGTCGTTTCCAGCAGATCAGCTGCCGAAAATGGCAGCAAAGTTTCCGGTAGTTGAAAGAGGAGGAGACTCCCCTTTTCATCTGTCAGAAACGGCAGTGATCCCCCTTCACTGCCATTTTCGACAGTGTGTTCACGGCCGGAAATGGCAGTGAAGGGGGGATGCCTCCCCTCTTCCTTCATTTTTTTTAAATTTTAAATTCTTTTTAAAAAAAAATTTAAATGACAAGGGTAGAAATGTAATTTGCTCAGCTACTTAAAAGAATTTTGGATGGATTCCGTTAACAGGGACCTTTTATGCGTATTTATGAAAGGTTGAGGACTCAGCACGCTAAAAAAAGTTATGAACACAAGCGATTCGAAGTGCAAAAGTTGAAGACCTTTTGTGAAATTTACCCTTTTAAAAATGATTCCACATTGTTACTATACTTTAAAACTTATATCAAATGTTACTACACTTCTCAAAAATTATCTCATCTGCCGCTACATTTTAAGAATTATCTCACTTACCATTAAATTTACTAATCTTACTCAATTTACCATTGAATTTCTTGATATTAGCTTTTTTTTTTTTTTGGAACAAGATATTGGCTAATTTTTTACTTGAAATTTAATTACTTGATAATATCATATATTAATGACTCAAACAGTCATATAGTAAAATCGATTTCTTTTATATTTTTGCTTTTTTAATTTTTAAGCCACTATTGATTGAGTGGCAAATGGTTAAATTTTTTATATGTTCTGTGACAAGTGATATAAGTTTTTACAATCTAGCAGCATAAGATATAATTTTTTGAAAAGTTTAATAACGTTTAAAATGTAGAAAATTTTTTAAAAACCTCTCGAAAGTTTTTTAACAAAACTTTCCATCACATGTCGCGTGTATGGATGTATGTCATGTGTATTTCATACACGTCAAGTGTATTTCCCATCCATGCACGCCATACAGGATGAGAAATTTTGTTACAAAACCCCCGGGGGTTTTGAAAGGGACTCTTGAAATACAATAACAAATTAGATATGACATTTTAAATAATTAAACCAACCCCCTCCCGTGGGGGTTGGGGTGGCATGTGCTTTTACGTTTTTGAAGTGAGAGCTTTTACCTACACGACGCTCTTCCGATCTATTTTTTAGGGTTAATTACACCTAACGTCCCCAACCTTTCACTTAATTATCGATTATATCCCTAAATTTCAATTTTCCGTTTTTACATCCCTAACCTTTAGTGAAATTCCATTTTTCGTCCCTGAAGACGAAAAACGTCCATTTCATCCATTAATGGCATGGATATTTTTGGTAAAACGAAAAAAATAAATATTTCAACATATTTTAATTAAAAAATTAAAAAAAAAGAAAAGAATCTCCCTCCCAAAAAAACCAAACTGCCAGAAATAACAGCCATTTCCGATAGCAAAAGAGGGGGACTCCTTCCAAGCTACAAGAAATGGCAGCTATTTTCGGGGGAGCCCTTTTTTTGCTGCTAGAATGGCTGCCATTTCCAGCAGCAAAAAAGGGGGACTCCTCCCACAAGCTGCTAAAAATGGCAGCTGAAAAACGACTGTCATTTCCGGCAGCAAAAGGTTGGAGACTCCCCCACTTCCCAAAACAAAACGAAGCTGTAAGAAATGACAGTCATTTACGGCTGCCATTTATGGCAACTTAGTTTTGAGGTGGATGGGATGTCCCCTTCCCCCTATTTTTCTTTTCTTTTTTTTCTTTTTTTTCTATTTTTTAATTAAAATATTTATCTTTTTGTTTTACCCAAAATACTCCTGCCATTAATGGGCAAAATTGACGTTTTCCGTCTTCAGGGATGAAAAATGGGATTTCCCTAAAGGTTGGGGACATAAAAATAGAAAATTGAAACTTAGGGATGTAATCGATAATTAAGTGAAATATTGGGGACGTTACATGTAATTAACCCTTTTTTATTAACTCCATCACACTTTTTTACATTTAGCATCCTTTAAGTTTTCAAATTTTTTCATTTATGTCATTACCTTTTTTCATATCATATTTTTACTTTTAAGATTTTATTAATTATGATATATCTTGTATTGAATGACATTTGACTTACAAAAGATTAATCAAAGGAACTATCTAAATTTTTAATATAAATAAAAAGTACACTGTACTAGAATAAAACTACTTATTTTAATATGATTTTAAAGTAAAGAAACAAAATCTTTAAATGTATCATACCATTAAGAACATTAGGTGATAATTAAATCTAAATTAAAAAAAAATATATATATATATATAGCAACAACTTTCTTGGGACATAAATTCTAAGAAACAAAAGATTAACGATTTTCACCTTAATAAAAATATGGTGCAATTATAAAAAAGTGTGATGTGCATATATTTTTCCTTTGCAAAACTAAAGATTCAATGTATTGCAAATAAAAATAGTTTTTTCTTTTTTTTTTTTGAAGCAAGATAAAACTACGTTTAATAATCAAAGTTAAAATGAATAAATATATAGCCTATTAGTATTGTAGTGCTCTCAAAAGTATCGAGACAAACTTTAAATGTCATCGTACGGTGGAAGTAATAAGTGCGAAAATTGGCCAAAGTTTGGAGTAGTTTTAGACATGCTTACATATATGTCTAAGTATGGAGTAGTTTTAGACATAAACATGCTTACACATACGTCTAAGTACACTCTTAATATTCAACTTATACTAAAAAATTTTCCTTAAAAAAAAAAAGAAAAAGAAAAAAACTTATATTAAAAATTTGACTAAAAGTCAAAAGTCAAATACGACAAAAACCATACTATTTTTAATTCCAAAAGCTATATTATCAATGTGCTTGACATGCATCATTCCCTAAATACCATACAAAAATGTTTCAATATTGCACACTAATAGAAGTAGATAACACTGTTGTTTTTTCTTAGAGGAAATTGGAAGAATTGTCTAAATTTGATAGGTCTTTTGGAAAAAGTCCAAATTAATTAACATTTACATCCATGGCAAAAATAACAATATATAGACAATAATACCCTTATCCTAACTTGAAATTTACAAGGTGCCATCCCATATAGCATAATAATATTTACACATTTTTATGTATAAAAAAAAACTAAGAAAACGCATTCATGTTCCAGACAAGAAAATTGGGAGAACGATAGGCGATTCAAAGAAGAACAAAAAAGCCTAAGTCCCAAATCCGTCAACCAAAAAATCGAATCCCACACAAAAAGCGTCAGCCGGAATTGTAACTGTTGATTATCCAGCCATTCGTCGAAATCCGATGAGGTAGTAGATCGAAAATCTAATAGATAAACGGTTAGAAATTCTTTCAACTCCCTTTGACTCGTGGTTTGAAATTCTCGCTCAATTTCTGTTTTCATTTCTGTTATTTTTGATCTTTTTGGTTTGTTGGTGTTGAAAGCGTCAAGAACCCTTTGCTTTTATGTCTTCTCTTTTACGTCCCCTTTTTTTCATAGCCAGTATTTCTCATAACAAATTTTTTGTTTGCAGTGTGTAAGCTCTGGTAGCTCGGTTGGAGATTTTACCTGTCTGGAGCTAGCCGTACTCTTTGGTAGTTCTTTTTCCTTTTTCATTCTTTTTGTTGATTTATAATAAATTTGCATACATTGACAACTTTTTAGATTTGTGTTTGTTGTAGATTTGTCTTTAATTTGCCATTTTAATTTTAGAAGTTATTAGTGAAATTGTTGCATGTCCCTTTTAATTGGTGAATATGCTTTTCTTTGTATTGGTTTGGAGAGGTATGAAGATTTTTATTGGCTTTATATATGCTTAAAGAAACAAAATATTTTTCATTATTTTTGAAGAGAGAATGAATATGTCATTTAAAAAATAAAAAATAAAAAAAATTGAGAAGCATACTCAAGATAGACATATGATCAATCCATAATATATGCCAAATTCATTCCCATGTCGAGTTATGTATACTTTGATAATTAAAAAAAAAAGTGAGAATTATAGTTATATTTTCATTTTAAAAGGAGATCAAACTACAAGAGCTTCTAAACAGGGCCATTATCTCTCATATTTCAAATAGCCTTGTTTCTTTCAATTTTCCAAGTAAACAAAACATTAGAGGAACAAACTAAAGATCTCAAAGAAATGCAAGAAAGTATTTGTGCTAAATAAACAAACATATCTCGATTAGGTACCCTTTGTTGACATCCCAGAGCTTAAAATTTGGAGGAATGGATTTCTCTTCTTCCCTATAAAGAGCCAACCAAGCTTGCTTCTCTAGATCATGATTATCTTCAAATAAAACAGGATTTGGGATATGGAATTTGTACTACTGCTGATGGTAGAGTAGGGCTTTGGCTGTAACTTTTGAGGAATTATTAGATTGAGCGTGAAACCCACCTGGAACATGCAAACCAAAACAAATCACTCTCAACCATGAGAACCTTCTTCTGTGAGAAAACGTTGTGTGCAACACAGGTTACTCCCACAAAAAGGAAGCATAATAGCTTGAAATTTAAATAGCTTGGCAATGTTTAACATATAGAAAAAAAATCAGTAAATCTATGGTCAACTAATATAATACAAAATTGAGTATTAAGTAGAGAAAATTAACTCATGAAAAGAGCATTTTAATAGTCAAAAGGAGATGTAGAAAATGGAATGATTTGAATTCTCATCGTGAATGGTTCGATGCTTTGTTCATGGATAACTGAAACTATGATGTAATGAAGAAACTTAGGTTTAGCTCATTATTAAGTGAGCTATAAAGTGAATCAAGAAGAAAATAAATCAAAGTGTTGTACAATGAACCTGCACCATTACAACCCCTACTTGTCTTTATAATGCTGACAAATTTGGGCCATGATAGGGGCCGTGTGTTTCAGCCGTGTGTTATATATCTTTATTTTCTTTAATAATGTGATTTATTGAAGAAGAAGAAGAAGAAGAAATGTTGTTTTCATCTCATGGAGAGTTATGTTAGAAGAGATGTTCTTGATTTTAACTGATTCCGAATGCTATCTGTGAAATCCAGTTTGTTGTGGTTGCTTTTAGTTATTGGGTTTTGTTATTTCATGCTTTGGGTTTTCAACGGTGAATTAGGTTGTTCTAAAGCTATTTTCTTGAGTAGAGGCAAAGATAAAGTCACTAACTGTAAACTTTATTATTTTTTATTTTTTTATTTTTTTTTTGAAAATTTGGGTTTTGAACATGGTTCTTTTGGGAAAGGATTACGTAATTGCTCACAGATATATTTAACTTGTTGCTATCCATGTAGACTCATTGTTTTCTATCTCAATTTTGTGGTTAAATAGAACTAAGTTTGAAGCCTTTAACACTTTGAAAATCTCAGTTTGAGGATCATAGTATATGAGCCTTCATCAAACAACCATCAATTCCAAGAGTCAATAAAAAATCATTGGCAAAATAATGCATCTAGGGTCCAAAGAAAGCTTCTATAATGTCCCAATTATAGTGGTTATTGGACAAAAAATCTCATTGTTCTACACCAGTATCCAAAGAAACACAGGAATTTAGAGTGCTTTTGTATAGGTCAACATATGATTCAACTTCAAAATTTTTAGACTCTACGTAGAAGCAGAAAACCTTAGCAAAGAAAATGGGAAAATTATAGGAGTAACATAATAATTTTATATATGATCTTTGTATAGTTGACCTTATGTTCTATATATGATCTCTTGTGTATATTTTTTTTATTTGTATCACTATATTTTACTCTCTGTATTTTATTTTGCTTGTGATTCCACAAGCTCTTCAGCCATTTATTTCTCTCTTTCAATTTAGGTGTAATACTCTTTTACCCTACTTGGATTGATTAATTTTAGTTAAAAACTTTGTTCTTACTGTTCAATTGGCTTCTTCAGCCATTTATTTCTCTCTTTCAATTTAGGTGTAAATACTCTTTACCCTGCTTGGATCGATTAATTTTAGTTAAAAACTTTGTTCTTACTGTTCGCTTGCGCTTCTACATTACAATGTGATTATGCTATTAAGATATATTATTTAGGTTCGCTTGGTTCCTCTACTTGCATATGTAAGAAGATGATCTAGAAAATACTTTTTCAAAGGACAAGCACAAACAAGGTGATTATGATCACTCTTCGTCCTTCTTCTTCCCTATTTACCTTACTTTTGATATAATATAATATCATGTAGGATTGTCCCATTCAATTTACTTTATAATATGCTTTACTTTTGGAAAAATTAGTGTTTTTGGAAAAATTAGTGTTCAAGTATGTTTACTTTATTTTATGCTACTAATTTGGGGTTTGCTTGAACTCTTTGATATTTATCTACTTAGATGAGTGAAGTTGTTTTATTTGATTTTATTTTATATAGTCTAGGTTAAATCAAGCTTAGATACAAAAAAATCGTACTTTTTGAGTTAAGATAGAATTAGATTTCTAAATTAAATGAAATATATGAGGAAAGAAAGAATATATGTTTTATAATTACAAAATCTTTTCATACATTAGCTGTTGATTAACATAGTAGGCCTTGACACTCATTTTTCCCTGAGATTGGCTAGGGGAATATGTCAGTATTTAATGTTCAAGTGAAATAGTAACAAGTGAAATAGGGGAATATGTCAGTATTTGATGTTGGTACAGAAATCGATCCGCAAATGATGACAGGGCCGGTGATGGAGCCAAATCATTTACAGAAAGGATAAGTGACTACGATGATGATGGCGACATGCCAACAGAGTTACCTAATAAAGCTTGATAATGCTCATGCAGCTAATAATCTGAGAAAGGCTACAAGGTCTACCACAAAATAGCAGTTCATAACACTACAAGTATTGCAAGCCAGCCGAAATAAAAGGCAGCCAAAAGCTCATATCAGCGAACTCCTTACACAGCAGAGCATGCTCGGAAAAAGAGCCTAGTAGAAGATTATGTTAACTTCTTGTAGCAATAGCCTGTTCCACCATCTTTGTCCTAATGCTAACCCTTTTGATCCCCTCGGTATGGCTTCTTTTGTCCAGACTTTTGTGCTTATACATTTTGCTATGGGATGCTATGCACATCTGAATATGTTATGTAAACTATGCATACGCTAATGATGGCACATGATCAATAGGGCAGGTTAAATATGTTGCACTCGTTACTAGAAGAATTCCATTAGGTGTAATTCTACATTTATCTTTAGTTCAAGCATATTCTCTACTTTTATGTGATGCTCTAAGATTGTATGCTGTAAAAACATCGGATTGGTTGCTGGGAAAATTCTACAATTCTATATAACATAAATGTAGTATTCTACAATTAGTGTTATCATTAAGTTTAAAGCCATCACATTAGTTGCTACCAAAATTCTACATTTAAGCAAATTCTACAATGCTATATAACCTAAATATAGAATTATACAATTACAAGTTACTTAAAGCTAAAACACATTTCATCGGTTGTTGGAAAAATTCTACATATATGTATAATTTGGTTAACCTAAATCTAGTATTCTAAAATTATGAGTTGCTTTAAGGTTAATGAATCACTTATGTTGCTGGAAAAATTTTACATTTAAGTAAATTCTACAACTCATCATAACATAAATGTAGAATAATACAATAACGATTTACTTTAACCCTTTAAGCTTAAACAATTATCAGCTATTTGAAAAATTCTACATTTAACTAAATTCTATAATTCGGTATAATCTAAATCTATTATTCTACAATTACAGGTTACTTTAAACTTAACCATATCACTTGAGTTACTGGAAAAATTCTGCATTTATGTAAATTCTACAATTTGTCATAACATAAATGTAGAATTGTACAATACAACTTATTTTAATCCTTTAAAGTTAAACACATTTCATCGATTGCAGAAAAATTCTACATTTAAGTAAATTCTACAATTCAATATAACCTCAATGTAGTATTCTAAAATTACAAGTTATTTTGCCAGTTTAACCTTAAACATCATCTCATCAGTTATTGAAAAAAAGTCTACATTTAATTAAATTCTACATTTCTGTATAATCTAAACCTAGTATTCTACAATTACGGGGTTACTTTACCACTTTAAGCTTAAAGACATCACATCGGTATTCTACAATGGGTTTAATGATTTGCCAGCATTTTTTGTTTCCCTCCAACTTTGAATGTCTATTGTGTAAAACAAAATACTCATTGCATCTTTTAATTTACTCATTTCACATCTTTCAATTTGGGCCATTGATATATGTGTACTACACAAAATCATAACAATCCAATTATTTTTGGGGGCAATTGCAAAAATAGGCCATTTTTTCAGGTAGGTTTGGAAAAACAGCCAATATGCTAATGTTTTAGAAAAATGGCATTTTAGTTTGGTGAAAGTACATAAACACCCTTCTTGCAAAAATGGCCAATATTAATGGATGGTTGTGATTTTGTTTTGCCTTTGCTTGAATGCAATGCACTAATCTCAATGCCCTTGCTTCTTAGAAAAGATTGTTTACCCAAAAATATATGGAGGGTAATGACATTGCACATTGGTCCAAAAAATTGGAGGGAAAAGCTAGTTCTATTTCGTCTTCTTCTTGTTATGGGATTTGAGAGGATAAAGATATAAAGCATGGAATAAAAATGGTGCCATGAATCTATCATCTTCAAATTCCTCATGTTTTAGCAGAAGGTTATTTCAAGTGGTGTGAAGACCTTGTATCATCACCTTGCATTAATTGCTGCGAAAAATCTACACTTAGAGAGGAATTCTACACTTTTCTATAGTTGAAACTATAAAATTAGACATTTTATATTTTCACATATTATATTGGTTTTTGGAAAAATTCTACATTTATCTTTAACTAAAAATGTATAATTCTACAATTCGAAATTAGGTTCAAACATTTTAAACTTGCACGTGTTTTAATTGTATTGGTTGCTAGAAAAACTCTACATTTAGAAGAACTCTATGGTTATCTTTAATTGAAATTATATAATTATACAACTCGAAGTCAGGTCTAAATATTTTATCCACGTATTGCATTGTTTGCTGAGAAAACTCTACATTTAAAATAATTTTACATTTATGTTTACCTAAAATTTTATAATTCTACATTTGAGAGTTATGTTTAGACATTTTATATTTTCACATATTGCATTGGTTGTTGGAAAAATTCTATATTTTCTTTAACTAAAAATGTATAATTCTACAATTTGAAGTTAGGTCAAACATTTTAAACTTGTACATATATTAATTGCATTGGTTACTAGAAAAATTCTACGTTTAGAAGAACTCTATGTTTATCTTAACTAAAACTGTATAATTCTACAACTCGAATTCAGTTCTAAAAATTTTAAACTTCCAGGTATTGCATTTTGCTGAGAAAATTCTACATTTAAAACATTTCTACATTTTTGTTTACATAAAATTGTATAATTCTACAATTTAGAGTTAGGTTTAGACATTTTATATTTGCACATATTACATTGGTTGTTGGAAAAATTATACATTTATCTTTAACTAAAAATGTGTAATTCTACAACTTGAAAATAGGTTCAAACATTTTAAACTTGCACGTATATTAATTGCATTGGTTGCTAGAAAGATTTTACATTTAGAAGATAATTCTACAACTCGAAGTCAGGTCTAAATATTTTAAACTTCCACATATTGCATTTTGCTGAGAAAATTCTACATTTAAAGGAATTATACATTTTTATTAACCAAAAACTATATAATTCTACAATTTAATTAGAGTTAGATCTACCTTCAATTATTTTAACGTTGAACATTATTTTATTGGTTGTTGGGAGAATTCTACGTTCAGAATAATTCTACACTTACATATAGATGAAAGTGTAGCTTTGAGCATCCTAAGTGCGTGTTTCTTGTAAATTTTTTGCTAGAAAATAGATATTGGATTCATTGGAAATACTATGGAAATATACATTTCTACATTTTTCTATAAATGGAAGTGTAGATTTGTTGTTTGAATGTAAATTTTTTCCAGAAATACGAAAATGAAGAAAAACAGAACATAACTTGTAATACAACATTGGTCATCACAAACGCAAAGGTGAATACAACATTGGTCACCACATGGGATATCCAAGAGACAAAACTAGGGGTAAAGGTCTGTACAATGGCACTTTAATCTTCTTCCGTGCTATCTCTGAAATTTGCTTGGCCTTCATCAGACTAGAAGGGTCTAGGGCAAAAACGCACTTATCCGAATACTTAAGAATATCTAGTCATACAGTCACAAGGGCAAAATCCTTTCCCTAACAATCCATTGAAAAAAAAATCAATAGGAAAATGAAAATTGATAATTAAATGAGATCTTCTGTTCAAAAAAAAAAAAAAGTTTAAAGAATTGAATAGCCTTCAGAAGAATTAATCTCACCTCCGATGGTGGTTATAAAGTAAAGTCGCGTTGACAACTTGCAAGTTCAGTGTAATGACAGCGAGTAAACGGAGTAGTGGGTTCCAATTTATGGGAAGGAACTAGATTAAGATGTATTAGAACCTGCTTCTAGAATAACCTTCTTAGTGGTTGTGATGGGAATGGCTTGCGGCTGCAGTAGATCAACAATGGGGCGTGTGTGTTTGAAAGAGAAAAAGAGAGAGACGAGGATGAGCTGCAAAAAGATGGAATGGAGATATAGGCTAGAGAGAGAGGGGGGGGACGAACTACAAAAAGGGTCGGCTGCTTTATGGAATTAAGATATAGGCTAGAGAGAGAGAGAGAGAGAGAGAGAGAGACGGGGATGAGCTGCAAAAAGGGTCAGTCTGCTTTATGGAATTAAGATATAGGCTTTTTAGTATAGTAATTGATCTTGTAAATACTATGACCATTGAAGGGTATTTATGTCCATAAAATTATATTTTGGCCATCAGTGAGAATGACAAAAAAATTTGGCCATTTTTCCAAATGCAAAGTAAAAAGTAGCCATTTCTTCCCATTTCCTCTTATTTTTGCCATTTTTGCAAGAAGGGTGTATCTGTAATTTTACCCAACAAAAATGCCATTTTTCCATAACTATCCCCAAAACTAGCCTATTCCTCCAATTGTCCATTTTTCTTATGTATCTCCTCCACACGCGAGGTTAATATTAACCGGCAGTGTTCCAAAAAACTAGTTTTTCCTACCCGTGCCATGCACGGGATGCGAGTACTGTGTAAAGGAAAAAAAAAACTTCCATAAATTATACAATAGATGAGAAAAAATAGCAAGAGAACAAACCAAGGGTATGTAGTTAATCAATTCAAATTTTGAAACACTTCTTTGTAAACAACATTAGTTGTGACCTTTGCTGGCTTGCCGTCTTTGTCACAAATAAAAATCTTCAACCCAGATAGACTTGTCACTTTAGATATTGCAACATAGAACTGTCTACATGTAAAAACTGGCTTTCGTAAAAGTAACCCAACATGGGAAAGCGACTGACCTTGACTCTTGTTGATAGTCATTGCATATGATACTATGACTGGAAACTGCATTCTTCTAAATTTAACGAGTAATCGTATGTCTGAAAGAGTCAATGACATTCTTGGAATAAATAGTTTAGTTCCTGCATTTGTTCCAGCTAAAACTTGTGCCTCCAAGACATGATCATCGAGTCTTGTAATCATCAACCTTTTTCCATTACAAATCATAAGGCCCAAAATATTTATACACGGTCCAATCAATTATACATGGCCGAGCCATTTAAACATGTAAACAAAAAGGGACTTTAGGGAAATTGCCATAAAAAGAGTCTAGGATTTGATAATTACGTCTAAAAAGGGCGAAAGGAAATTGTATGTATTTATACGTGCTCAAAACATACGTACATGATCCTTCTACTTTTGGAGAATTTGGATTTCTCTTTTAGTGAAATAATGTGTTCTAACTCATATTCCATATAATGAGTCACATTAAAAATTACATATGGACAAATTTACATTTAAAAAATAACATAAAGAAATTTAAAAGTTATAATTATAAAAAATTCACATATGCAAAAAAGTCACAATTTAATTAAAATGTCACAATTAATTAAAAATGCACATATACAAATTAATAAGTCACATATACAAATGAATGAGTCACGGTTGATTAAAAAATTCACATATAAAAAAAGTTACATTGTACGTCATATTTTCATTTAAAATTTACAAATTAAAAATTAATTTAAAAAGTTCCATATAAAAATAAAAAATTCACGAATAAGTAAAAATATATATACAGAAAAAAGTCACGTTTCATTAGAAAGTCACATATATTTTAAAAAAAAAAGTCTCATTTAATGTAATAACAAATAAAAGTCACATCAATTGTGATTTTTCTTAAATTTAAAAGTCACAATGGAAAAACTAATTTAAAGTCATATATATATAATTAAAAAATAACAATTAATTAAAAATTCACATATGTAAAAAGTCACATTTTAATATGGAAAGTCTCATTTTTTGTCTTCTTTTTTATTTTAAAGTTATAAACCAAAAATTAATTAAAAAATCACATATAAAAATTAAAGAGTCACCATTAATTAAAAAGTCACATGTGAATAAAGGCACATTTAATTAAAACTATCATGAAAACTCATTATTATTAAATTAAAAAGTTATTATACATAAAAATTAAAAAGTCACAATCGTATTGTTATTTAATTAAAAAATAAGCGAGTAATTGAAATGTCACATTAAATAAAAGAGTTGTATATGGAAAATAAGAAATTGTGTTTACATTACTATATTTACTTAATTAAAAGTCATGTACCAAAATTTGGTCAGCACGATATTTTCATCAAAAAATCACATAAAAAATGGTGGGTGAATAATAATAATAAGATCCCAAGAGGAACAAAACCATCCTACCAAAAATCGTTGTGAGACCACTGCAATTTTCTTCTTTAATTAACTGTATTTCTTCACGTTTTGTCGTAAATCATATTCCTGTAATTCACTTTCAGCCGTGTTTATCAAATAACTAGCACTAATTCAAGTGTAGAGTCTAGTTTTCAATAAAGGGAAATTTTGATGTAAGTAGATACATTTGTAAGAAATTGAAAAAATACTATCAATTGTAACTATTTTGGTCTTTGCAGTTGTTATTGGAAAAAAATTGGAAAAATACTTCGTCTCTAATTTTGAAGATAATAAATTTCAAAATTAATAAAAAAGCTGAAAACAATTAAAAAAAATCACAAATAATTAAATGATATTCTAAAAACAAGACTCGTACCTATTTAAAACTCCTTAATTCTCTTTCATCTACAATTATCATCAATTACATCTATTTCTCTTTCATCTAGGAATAACCGTGTAAAAATACTTACATTAATAATATTTAAAAAAAAAACCAGAAAACATTAAACAAAATACAAATAATAATAATAATTAATGCACATACTAAAAATAAGATTCATACCTTAATTAAAATTCACTCATTCTCTTATATCTCTAATTATCAGCAATTATAACCATCCTCTCTCATCTCATAAAATACCACGTCGATTTCAACACCAAGAGCAGAATCAAAGGAGGAAAAACTTCTATTCTTCAAATTATTATACATAATCTGCTTTTTCATTCCTTTTTCGAGCCATGTAATTTACTACATTACTATGTAATTTATTATACATTACATGGTGCTATCGTTCATGATATATTGTTGATACATTATATCATTCTTTTTCCGATCTATGTAATTTACTACATTACCATGTAATTTATTACACAATGGACATTACTGTGTAATTTATTACACATTACATTGTGTTATCGTTTATAATATATTGTTGATACATTGTGTCATTCTTTTTTGACCCATGTAATTTACTATATTAACATATAATTTAATGCACATAATAAAAATAATAAGATTCATACTTTAATTAAAACTCCCTCATTCTCTTTCATCTCTAATTATCGTCAGTTACAACCGTCTTCTCCCATCTCCTCAAATATCACGTCGACTTCAACACTAAGAGCTTAATCAAATGCGGAAAAACTTATATTCTTCGAATTATTGCATATAATCTGCTTTTTCATTCATTTTTTGACTCATGTAATTCACTACATTACTATGTAACTTATTACACATTACATTGTGTCATCGTTCATGATATATTATTGATACATTGTGCTATTTCTTTTCCGACCCATGTAATTTATTACACAATGAATATTACCGTGTAATTTATTACATTTTACAGTGTGTCATCATTTATAATATATTGTTGATACATTATGTCTTTTTTTCGTCTCATGTAATTTACTATATTACCATGTAATTTATTACACATTACATTACCAAGCACTTGCACTATTAAACTAAGAAATTCCTGACTATTATCAACGTTGCCAAGCTTAGGAGCTTCTCCATTCATGCCGCAGAATCCAAAGGAGGAAGAATCAGGAAAGAGACAAAACATTCAAATTAGGGATTATTATACACAAATATACACAAATGGGTGGTTACAAGGATAG
The DNA here is from genome assembly GCA_963692815.1 of Nyctanthes arbor-tristis. Taxonomy (NCBI): domain Eukaryota; kingdom Viridiplantae; phylum Streptophyta; class Magnoliopsida; order Lamiales; family Oleaceae; genus Nyctanthes; species Nyctanthes arbor-tristis. The sequence goes on along the minus strand of CAVNYN010213594.1, from coordinate 1,417 downwards.
AGACAAAAAAATAACAATAATAAAATAAAAAATGGCGTTGAAGCTGACGTGGTGCGATACTCTTCCCCCCGATTAAGTTTTTCCTCCTTTGATTCTGCTCTTGGTGTCAAAGTCGACGTGGCGTTTGAAGAGATGGAGAGGACGATTGTAACTGATGATAATTTGAGATGAAGGAGAATGTGTGAGTTTTAATTAAGGTAGGAGTCTTATTTGCATTGATTGTTTTTTTTGGTAATTTGTTTAATGTTTTCCCTTTTTTTAATTTTTTTCAAAATATTATTAATGTAAGTATTTTTACAATTTGTTTTCAATAACTACTATAAAAACTAAAATAGTTATAATTGAGAGTATTATTTAAATTATAATAGTCAATAGGTGGGTTTCGGCTAATTACCACTTCTATAAATGGAAATTATAAAAAAAGTGTTCAATGAGTGGCCCAAATAAGGTAACATGGCCCAATTTTGTTTTCTAGAGCCTATGGTTCACATAAAGAAGGAAAAAAAAAAAGGAAGGTAGTTTGCGAGTTAAATGTTTCAACACCCATTCAGCTTAGACTTCCGTCTTCATTTACTCATTGAACTTTAAAATGTCAAAATTTACCCACTGAACTTTATAAAGTATTGTCCGTTACTCACTCGTTAACCTTTCGTTATAATCTTTGAACTGAATCACTTATGTAGCAAACGGAATACATTTGTGGCATAAAACGGCTGTTAACTTGGCCATGTAACATGCCATCTAACAAATAAAATTCTGATGATAAAAGAAACAACTAATATTGGGCTCGAGTGCAGATGTCCTATTAACATCTCAAAATCGCTCTTGTCATGACTGTAAAACCAGGATTTTAACTTAAAATAGGTAAAGAAATTAGAACATGGTTTTCCGGCGAGGTTAATGGGGTGTTTTTCTTACTCTTTTTTTTCTTTTCTAAGAAAATAATTCCCAAGTTCTTGTTCTTATAGTCTCCCCCTTCTTGATTTCTGCAGTATTCAACATACAGTAAAGAACATATCTCCTCTCTCTACAAAAATATATGGTTTCTCTATCTATACTCTACGTTGGACTTTGTACGTATTTCTACCTCCGTATCCGTCTAACCACCTCAATGAAAGCTACGGCGGCGGCAGCCGTACCTAATTTGTTTAACCCGAAACCTAATCTTTTTCCCAAGAAGGTCATATCCGGCGATTGAGTCGAAGATTGAATCCTCATGAGTTGTGTTGATTGTTTTTTCAAAGAAATCACGTTTTTACAAGGGAAATTTTATGAAGGAAGGATAGTTGTATTACTCTATTTGTTCACAAATTTGCTTGCTGAGCCGTCTCAACCCGCTGCAAGGATATTGAATAGCTACTAAGGGGTAGTCAATTTTAAATGGGTTTCTAGAAGTGGTCGGGTTTGATTATCTTCG
>CAVNYN010213593.1:0-33340 GCA_963692815.1 Nyctanthes arbor-tristis | reverse complement strand
ATGCTCTGGTTTTCAGAAGCTGGGAATCCATTACCAATGATGACAGCTCGCCGGATGACACCATGGACCCCACCCTCAAATATATCAGGAACTCCCCCCATGGATCGGGGACTCTCAGGTGGCTCCGGAAGCCTTATGGGCTTCATCTATATATAAGAAATTGTATTATATACAAAGCCGTCAGTGAGTGAGGATTCAGCTAAAACACTAGACGTGATTTTTTATTGGAGTTAAATCAAAATTTTACATATACTAAATTAAGCGCACATATATGTGTCTAGAGACAAAAAGGTCAAGACGTGCATGAGATGGCATACTGATTTTGAGACAGCTACAGGATGAATTTCTTTCTTGCCTTCAAGAAGTTACCTCTACTATAGCAAATTTTGCTCAAGGCTTAACTTCTACATTTTTAGAAAAGTTGCTTTTAGGTACAACGATGTCATGAGAGAATTTCAATAGCATAGGTATTTCAGCAAAATAAAATGTCTACCACCAAACTCTCTTTAATAAATGTGGCCCTTCACTTATGCAAAATAAATGTAGTGTCTGTTTATCAAAATTTTCCACATTAAACCTGTGCAAATTGCAAAGAATACTAGATTGTCTACTGGAGTACAAAACTGCCAAGTTCGGCGGAGAATACCTACACGACCCTAAATTTTTACACAAGGGATATTGGAATTGGAATAGTAATAGACTGCATTTCCAAAGAGAATATCCTAAAATATGGAAACAGAAACCTAGAATTAGCTAAAATGAGTAAATTATGATACTCCATTATCACCCAAAAAGCCAAAGCTCCAGAAAAACTACGTCAAATGAATCTTTCATAAAGTTCATAGCACAAATCAAGCAAATGATCTATAAATTGAAATCAAATGGCTCCATATATTAGAAAAGAAGCTAGACGAAAAATCAATTAGAGCACAACATTTAAGATTCATGAGAATTAGAAAGTTAGTTAAATGAAAAACCCATCACGAATAATCCACGTTATGGACATAATTATTCTTACATCAATAAGTATCTAAGGCAGGAAAAGAACCATTGAGCAAGCAAATTAACTCACCGGAGTCGATGAAAACGGTTGAGTCTATGTCAAAGCAGAAGGAACTGTTAATTTATCTAGGGTTTTAATGAAGCGAAGAGAACTTGGGGACGAAGAAATGTTTCCAGGCTCCACCTGCCTTTGTTTAGCCCATTTTTATTTTTCTTTATCTAAGGCATTGAAAATAGGCTGGGCAAATAATGGAGCCAGCGACTTGTAAAGTGTTTGGCTAGGTTGTTTATAACCTATTTTTATTATAATTTGTCACACGGTATTATTTCATTAGTTTCACTTTTCTCAAAACATTAAAAAGTAAAAGTTAAGCTGTAATTTTTTACTTTTCACAAAAAAAAACAATAAAATGATGTCACGTAACAAATTATAATCAAACAAATAATCAATATAGTTGTCATTGTTCTAAAAAATTTCAAAACATACTAACGAGCCGCGGCTTAGTTTATACTCAAAAATTGGACTTCACATTTCACTACGTATTGCGTTTTATTACTCTTTTATCATGTATTGATGTGCTTAAAAGCTTAAACTCAATACTTAGTAACGCTACTTTTTCATGTTTTGCACTTTTTAGTACCATGCTAATGAGTAAAATTGAAAATCTAAATATCCAAAAATTACACAGGTATTTACTTAAATTTTTCAAACATGGATTTCATAATTAGAAAGGGTAACATGTTTGTCGACCTCCTAAATGTAAGGATGAGTATGATCCTGCTCAATGAGAGCAAGTAACTGGGAAAGGGCCTCAAGGATTGACCTTGAAACCCCTCTTGGTGAGAATAAGAATTTGATGGAGGAGAATAAAAATGAAAGTAGAAGGTAGAGGGAGTGAGGTCCTCCCTTGAGAGGAGTGTAGTTATCATTTTTTGAGGGAGTGGTTAACTTTCTTTTTTTTTTTTTTTTTTTTGAAGGAAAATTATATTCATTTACAACGTATCACTGATTACATTATAATTTACAAAATAAGAACAATAAATAGTAGATTTACATTTAAACCATGAAACTAAAGTATGAGTGACTATGACATGGGCAACTATATTTGCCTCACGACAAATAAAGTTACACAAGAGTGGCAGTTTATATGTGTCAACAATAATTTATTGATGTTTAAAATATATAGATGAGGATATAGTTGAGATGCCGACTTCAAAGCATGGACCAAGAGCAAACTATATGTTTTTACTTCTTTAAGAGCAATCGCATATCGATGTGCAATTAATAAGCCTTCCAAGAGAGCAAGCTATCTGCGGTGGGCTTTCCTTGGCCCATAAACTCATTGATGGGCTTTATGGCCTAATTCAGGCTATATTGTACTTTAGTCTTTAATAATGAATGGAGAATTGGACCTTGTTATAGTCCTGTGCACGAGTTTACCTCGTCTATAAATATTCAGGTAGTCACTGTCTCTATCATTTGAAAGCGGTGAAAATTTCTTCTCCTTTCAAGAATTCCTTGCATTCGACCTCCTAGACGTGTGACCTTAAGAATGCCGCTTTAGTTGGAATGACAATTTTAGACATGAAACCCAATACTCAAGGATGGCTATGGGGTGAAAAATTTTGCCCCAAACCCTTATCGAGTCGAGGATGGGTATTGGCTGCCCTGATCCGCCCGATCCCATAATATATATTTTTTAATTATAAAAAATAGATATAAACTGTAAGAAGTAGTTGAATTGTATGGATTTCAGAAAAAAATATGTTAAATCTTAGCAAAAAGTAAAATATAATAAGTGAAGACATAACTCTCAAATAGGTGGCAGAATTTCAGTTGCTTGTTTAAAGAGAAAATTGAAGCTAGGAACTGAAATTATTAAATCACATATATGGTTAACACCATAACATTTAAAATTAGCTTGATTTGTGATAATTTGGGTTTAAAGTATGATAATTTAAATGATTTTTTAGGAAGTTTCCAATTTTTTTTTTTTTAGGATTTTCTTAACGGGGTGAGTAATGAGTATTTTTCTTGTACCCACTCGGAACCTTTCCCGCCCGGTACCCAAGGAAACCCCAGGTACAGGGCAGGGTACAGGCGCGGGGGTTTCCTTAACGGGGTGGGGGCCGGGGAAGGCATACCTGCTCCAAACCTATCCCGTTGCCATTCCTAGGCTTTAGAGACGACTTTGCTTTTTACCCCATATGAAACTTAAGCCTTTACTTTCTTCCTTTTTATTTTATTTATTATTATTCTTATTTTGCATCTTTTTCTTAAAAGATGAGAGAAAATGAGTTGAGTTGAATGTACTTTGTTTGAACAAATTCAAATTAATTTGAAATAGAATATAAAAAAAAAGGTCGACTAAACACTCAATATATGAAAAGTAATGTAAAAGAGTAATTTATTTATCTAGCCTGGAGAATTCTAGTTGACATACTTACATTAAGGGATAAGTGAATAATTACAAATACAAACATCGACACATTATATATCTAACAAGAAAATGTCAACAAGAATGAATACCAATCTCCAATCTAAATAAATAGCATTATATTTATAAAAACTAAAATACATGAGGAGGAGGTTATGCCATTTATTGTGAAGAAACTCCTCAAACTATCCTAATTCTATGTTTAAATAGAAACAATGAAAATTATATACTTAATACAGATTGCGGAATTCCAGCTTTACTACTATCTTATCGGTAGAGAAGTCGCAATGGCAATGGAAATCTAGGTTTTCTTGTGTAACCTTGATAAAATGATCTGATCTCATCAGTGCTTAGTTTTCCAAATGTTGATCCGCCTGCGTTCTAAAAAGCATTAAAGGGAAAATCATGATAGAAAATATCATAAAGCTTGGTAATTTAACTCGAAAAGAGATTTGAAGGAAGGATGGCAAAGTATTATTATTATTGGGTTCTTTATATAAAGACCACTCTTTTGCAGTACTTTCACATATTGAGTGTTTATTAGGCCTTTCTTTCTTTCTTTCTTTTTTTTTAATTCTATATCAAATTAATTTGAATTTGTTCAGGTAAAGTACATTCAACTCAACTCATTTTCTCTTATCTTTTAAGAAAGCAGCCGATTAGCCATCAATTTTGGCATATTTGTGCCCAAATCCTCGTGGGCATATCAGTTTGGCCAATTACCATGGATATGACGGAGGTGGTAGTAGTGGCCATTGGTAGCGATGGTGATTGGGGTGGTTTCTTTGATCAAAGAAATAAGAAGAATGGTATAGATAACATCAAAAGAGATGGTTTGTTTGAAGAAGGTTGGGACGGCGATAGCAGGTGACGGTGGCGGTGAAGAGGGTGGCAGCTGTGGCTTGGTTGATATGAGGATTGAAGACTGGTAAATAATTAGGTTGGTGATACTATGATTATATAATTTAATTTTAATTAATCAACATATTAAAATGAATTATTAATAATTATTATAAAATAAAATAATTTAATAATAAAACTAATAAACAAGAATAAATAAAGGTATATTTTCAATTCAAATATCATGATGTATAAAAAATGGGACTAAAACAAAAGTGGTAGAATGTTTAATTTCCTCATTATTATTCTTCTCTTTAGATAAAGCCCCAGTCTAATTGTATTGAGTTGGGCTGTCTTGAAAGAATTTTATGACACTAGACACTTTTGTGCATCATGCGTGATGCGCATAACTTGCGCTAGCTGATACTTCTAGTTAATGCTTTCAATCAATTTATTTGTGCAAAATGTGTTATGCACCTATAATATGCAAATATTTGTAGGGGAGCTTGAGCTTCACCATTAGTCTTTCGATGAACAGATAGAACTCGTAATGGTAACAAAGTATGCAGCTTTTGTTTTGGTCAAAATCTTGATAATCAAATTCAATGTTCCTTGCTGTTTGGTTTTTCCAAGGAAAATTTTCGCATTTCGTCCCGAGCCTTTGCCCATTTTAACAATTTCATCCCCAACATTTGTTTTCACCTCCACAGGTCTCCAACCTTTCAAAAATAAGCACAACAAGTCCCTCTTCACGTTTTCTGTCCTAAGCATCCGTTAACGGATCCATATGCACCACACGTGAGGGTTTGATTTAGGGGTATTTCCGGATATTCCTATAATATTTAATACACTCCATAGTCTTTGAAGTTTAAATGGGGTGTTCTACTCTTCTTTAAGTAGCAAGCGTTGGTAAGACTTTTATTTGGTGTATAATTAATAGATGTGTGCATTTTATGTTGTATTCTTATGTGTTTAAGTATCCTGATTAAATAATGGACTAGGTGGTATTTAACTTTGTCTTGGATTCGTAATTTTGATATTAATATAAACTTTAGAATAATTAATATAATATAGCTAGCTTACCTACTCATGTTGCTTGGTTTATGTGTTTCTCTATCTTTATTAACCGAATTCTCATGTGATGTATTATATTTGTGTATGTAAAACTGGGAATTTTTCATTTTTTTGGGGCAACGATATTATAAGCAATGCTAAGTAGAAACATTTAACACCAGTTGAAAATATTGGTTGTCACGTGATACGCTAACGATCATAGCTCTTCATCAAATGTCAAGAAAGCTTGTCGTGTTTAGAATTTGATCTCGTTCATAATTCACATTTGCACATCTTTTGAGTTCATTACTTCATATCGTGTAAAAATTTATTCTAGTGACATAATTAAACATATGCTTGATGAAAGAGACGTACTAGTCTCATAGCCAAATTTCTAGTTATCACTAATAATAATTATAAAAAATCTAAGTATTACACATGTACCCAACCTTTGAAGGTCACTAATATATATATATATATAAAACAAAAAAAAAAGAGAGAAAATAACTGGGTATGACACGCGCCCAAACTTTGAAGAAAATTAGAGGGAAATTTTGACTTTTTTAGTGCCCAAAGTACCACTACGCCATAAACTTAAGTGTGATAAACATGAATCAATTGACGGAAGATTTGACGGAAAATGTGAAAAGAGACCTGTTGTGCCAATTTATGAAAGGTTAAGGACCTACAGGGGTGAAAAAAAGGTTGGGGATGACATTGTTAAAACTGGCAAAGGTTGGGGACGAAATGCGAAAATTTCCCATTTTCAAATATTTTTTAAGGAAAAGGGTGATAGGAAAATAAAAACTAATTTCAAGGGAAATTTGAACAATGAGGAGTGGAGTTTTGCGATAAACTTTCAACCTTAAATAGGGTCCGGTTTATGATAACTTTCAAGAAAACGATAGTGCAAAGTTAAGGGCGATGCACATAATTTGCACATTATGATCTCTCTAGTTTTATCAATATATTGGTGATTATTACTAGTCCTATTTCTTTAAGTGAAGCCCACAAAGAATTTCTAAAGAAAAAAAACTCCAAACTTATCCTTTAGATATCCAACACGTTCGTTCCTCGGGTGACCTCTCAACACCTTGTTGGATGATAGATTCCCTTTCATTCAATTGAATTGAAGTCCTTGACGTTTGGAATCATTTGCATATTGTCCAGAAAGCTCGAGCTACACCACCGTCTTTTTATAGGGAAAGAGAATATAAACATATATATATATACTTGTTTGGCCTAATTACAATTAAAATCCCCAACCTGTCACTTAATTATCGATTACATCCCTACGTTTCAATTTTCCGTTTTTACAACCCCAACCTTTAGTAAAATCCAATTTTTCATCTCTGAAGACAGAAAATATTCATTTCGTCCGTTAACGGCATGAGTATTTTTTGTAAAATGAAAAAAATAAATATTTTAATTAAAAAATTTTTAAAAAAACAAAAAAAAATGGGAAGAGTCCTCCCTACCCCCGCCCAAAAAAAAAAAAAAAACTAGCTGCCAAAAATGGCAGAATGTCTTTCTGCCATTTATGGCAGCTTAGTTTTTTGGGGGCTACTATTTTGACAGCAAAAAGAGAGTGGAGGACCCCCCCAAGCTACCGGAATGGCAGCTGGCAAAAAAAAAAATACTACCATTTTGGCAGCGAAACCCTAAGCTGCCAGAAAGGGCATCCAACTGCCATTTCTAGCAGCTTGGAGGGAGTTCTCCCCGTCTTTTGCTATCGAAAATGGCAGCTGGAAATGGCTGTCATTCCGACAGAAAAAAATGGAGGGGGATTCTCTCCCAACCCAAAACCAAGCTGCCAGGAATGGCAGCCATTTTTGGCTGTCATGCAACCCTCTTTTTTTTCTTTTTTTTTTTTTTTTGAGGGGCGGGGACACTCCCCTCCCCCTAATTTTTCTTTTCTTTTTTTAAAAAATTTTTTTAATTAAAATATATTAAGTTTTTTTTTTCGTTTTACCAAAATTACTTCAGCCATTAACGGATGAAATGGACCTTTTCTGTCTTCAGCAACGAAAACTGAGGTTTCACTAAAGGTTGGGGACGTCAAAATGGAAAATTGAAACTTGGGGATGTAATCGATAATTAAATGAAAGGTTGTGGACGTTAAGTGTAATTAACCCTTCTTGTTTTTATTCCAAATTCATTAACTTGTACATTTGATTATTAGTATATATGTGTTTTTGAGTCTGATATATTTTAGATATTTCGCTAGTTTTAGGATGACTTGGATACGCAAGCTAGCTGACTACTTAAGAGATCATGCATCGTGATAGGAAGGATTTTATTAACCGCAACGAAATAGAGACATATTGTTTTAAGTCATTACCAAATTCTCGTAAATTTTGTAAATGTATGTCAAATTTGTCTTGTATCAAACAAAAGTAATAACAAACTTAATTTAAACTTCTCTTTCTTCTTTGACTGTTTAATTTTCTTTTACTTGATTAATTTTCTAGAATTTTCGTTTCGAAGAATAATAAGAAACTTTTTATCGTTTTTAATTGCTGATTTCTACAGACTACAGGTGTCCAGTTGACTTTTCATAAGCCAAGTCGAAGTAGGTGTACAACATTGACTATTGAAACCGCCCATTACGACTCACGTGTGCACGATTACTCCGTATGTGTCTAATACTTTCAACCAATCAACCATCGAATCTGTTGAAATTCAATCCTCTATGAGGACTTGATTTGGACCCACATAACATACAATTTTATGATGATAAAATATAATAATAATGAGTCATTAGTAAAAATGGGTATGAATTTGAGAAAATATAATAATAATGAGTAAAATCAATAGTAAAAAATGGGTATGAAATTTGCCGTTATAAATGAGTAAAGTCAAATATTCATTTTAATTAAGAGGTCGTGATAGCTACAAGTTGAGCTCATTGAGCTAGTCAGCCACCCAACTTGGCTCTGTTGATTGCGTGCTAAGCATGAGTTAGGGAAAAGCGTAGTATGTTTGCTTGTGGGCTGGCAGATTGGGATCTAGCCGCACAAAGGCGTCAATTGAACGTTAGCACGCATTGGTGCTCCAGTTTATAATATAATTGACTAAGCCTCCTAGACTACCCACTTCATCATCTGTAACTAAATCAAAAATTGACATGTAGATTCAAAATATCTAAATTTGTTGTTAAACTAGATTTCCACCCTTAGTTCTAAAGAAATTTCATACATAAAATATAACATAATTACGCTTGTCAAGTTTAATATTACAAAGAAACTGAAAAACACAACCTGCATGGAATTGATGTGTATCGTATATTTGTAAGTAGCATACAATCAATTCTTTATTTTGTTGACATAGTTTTAAATTCTTGTTATTAGTCTATCGATATCTCGATGAATCAATAATTTTTTTAATTCTTATTTTTTATTTCCTTTAAATACAATAAAATCCGATCGCATAATTCTCTATTTAGTTTCACACCCATACATTTACAGAAATACTATATATGCTTCACAACCGTGTGTTTTATGGACATGTCATAGTGACAAAGTAAAATATAATAGAGTAGGAGAACATAAAATCATGAAATTATACAATCGAACAAAGTAAATTTGTAATTCAGTAGAAAAATATGAGATATATCTAACCAAAATGTAATAGTAGATAGAATCTCAAAAAAATATTAAATTAAATGATTAAAAGGAAAAATATAATAATAATAATCTTGAAATCTCGATTGATATATTATCTATTTTCATGTAATTAAAATCCATTAGGCAAATATAAGATATATCTAGCCAAAATGTAATATGTAGATAAAGTCTCAAAATAAAAATATTAATTTAAATGGTTAAAAGCAAAAGTATAATAATTGAACCAATAATTTTTTTATTAATTCTTATTTTTTATTTCCTTTAAAGATAATAATATCCGAAAATATAATATATATTAATTTCACACTCGTGCGTTTCACAGACAAAATATATTTCACACCTGTGCGTTTCACAGACATATTATACTAACAAAATAAAATACAATGGAGTAGGAGAATATAAAATGATAAGATTACACAATCGAATAAAGTAAAATTAAAATCCATTAGGCAAATATGAGACATATCTAATGAAATTGTAATATATAGATAGAGTCTCAAAATAAAAGTATTAAATTAAATGATTAAAAGGAAAAGTATAATAATAAAGAAAAGTAATATTGAAATCAAAATTGATATATTATCTATTTTCATAGAATTCAAATTCATTAGTCAAATGTGAGATATATCTAACCAAAATATAATATTTAGACAGAGTTTCAAAATATAAATATTAAATTAAATGATTCAAAGGAAAAACAAAATAATAAGAAAAAGTATAATAAATGAACCTATACTTTTTTTATTAATTTTTATTTTTTATTTCCTTTACAGGAAATAAAACCTGATTGTATAATCTATATTAGTTTCACATTCGTATATTTATGGACTACTATGTTTAACACTTGTGCGCAGTGTTCTAGAGAGCGTGAAGCATGGAAAAGCTTCAAAGCTAAGCATTGAGTTTAAGCGCATCTAAGCATAACAATTCGCGATAAAAGCGCAACCAATGCGTGATAAAGCGTGAAGCGTGACGAAGCGTAGAGCCTAAGCTTCAAGCCTAAGCGTCGCCTAGGCTAGCTTTCTAGAGCAGAGCTTGTGCATTTCATGGACATATTATGCTGAGAAAGTGAAATATAATATATTAGGAAAATATAAAATCATGAAATTATACAATCGGACATAGTAAAATTAATTAAAATGTAATATGTAGATGGAGTTCTGAAATAAAAATATTAAATTAATATATAGATAAAGTCAATAAAAATATTAAATATAATATACATATAGAGTCTTGAAATAAAAATATTAAATTAATATATAGATAGAGTTTTAAAATAAAAATATTAAATTAATTGATTAAAAGGAAGAGTATAACAAAAAAGAAAAATATAATAATAATAGAATAATAAAATCATAAATTGGTTTCTTTAAAGGAGCCAGACAATGAGCGGGAAAATTATTTTTCATTGAGCTCACAATCAAATTGAGTCAGACAAACTGTTTATTAATATATATATATATATATATATTAGACTCTTAAAAGTTAAAACACACATATAGATTCATTAATGACTAAGAATATCGAGTTTTCAGTACTAAAAATTTTTGCTCTTACAAATAAAACATCACTAGTGTTTGAAAACAACCAAAAAAAATCCATAGTGCTGTTCGTGCATTGTTGGCCTTTTTATTCTTGCCTTCTTATGTTTGTTTGTAGCCCATAATTTTAAGAAAGTTGCACATTCCTTATCTTGGTTACCAATTTTGACTGCTTGCTTGGAACCTTATTGGAAATAGGTGGCCAAACTACATGGCCTTATTAGATTTGGACGCTTTATCGCCCGTCAACATCGAGCGGAGTAGGTGCCACCGAATGCTAATATCTATTACTACCATTTTCGTAATTATTGCAATAACTTATATGGTGGGTTAAAATATCACATCCTCTTGGAAGACTCAAGAGTAAAACAATGATAATAAAATATAAAAAACCCAGTTGATGATAAAGAAAGAAAAACAGAGAAGTATTATAATCACCGCCCCCAGTAGTAGGGGAATCATTTTCTTCGAGAAGCGATATAAAATTAGACGTCTAATGTTATAAATAGTGTTAGACGCTTACTTTGGCCTGTATTTCAATCAATTGATAGTACACATGGGTGTTTGACACTCTTTATGTCGTCAAATATCTGATTTTGTATCATTTCAATTTTCTTCTCAATTACTCAATTGCCTCTTTTTCTTTTTCAATGCCTAGTCCCTCAATCCCTCCCTCTCCACCACTACTACATTCGCAACCTTACAACTGGATTCATCGCTAAAACAATACACTAGTTTATTTATAAATACTAATTGAAGGATTTTGGGCACTAACAGGATATATTTAATGTTGGATTAAAACAGAAAATGACCTATGCTGAGTTTAACTGTGACAAAGTATTCATTAGTCAACAACATATGGAATCAAATGTTTGACAGTACAAACATGGATAAGCACCACAGATGTAACAGCTTTCAAGCTTCATTACTTCAGTGGGGCAAGCTGTTGTATGAATTTTTACAAGTACAAAATGTACCACCAGAAGAAAGAGAACTTTTTAGAACGATAGGAGGCACAAAATGACACAACACCAAAAGAAAAGGCAAACCCTGCTCAGTGATTTATCAGTCTGGATCATATGTCTTCTTAACCTAGGACTGTTGATACCTTGAAATCGATAAGAATTCGGATAAGTATATAAAGTAGTTGTATCCGAATTCCCAAAAATCCTAGAATAAACCATTTCGCCAAACATTCCGATCATTGGGTCCATCAAATTTGTTATTGTGCCACCATTTGGAAGCACAGGTGAAGTCGGGTAGTTGTGGGAGTACGGCTGATAGGGTGGTGAATGTTGTATGTAGCTTTGATGATGAAGTTGCCGAACCGGATATGAATCCCCAATTGTAGATGTTGGGATTTGCATGTTATTGCCACATCTAGGACTTGGAGGTCTTTGTGGTATGAGAATACCGAGATGCGAAACTTTGCCCTTAGATGGGCTCGTAGTCGTAGAGTTCCCACGGCCATAGAGTGGGATTACAGTTTTTGGTGAGATGTTGGCTTTGCAAACAGGACACTGTGGATGCTCCGGCTCTGGGTTTTCAGATGACACATTCTGCGTACTTATCCACCGGTAGATACAGGGCCAACAATAGAGGTGACCACAAAAAGTGACCACTGGGTCTTGCACCAAGTCCAAGCATATGTTACATTCAAAACCACCCGAAAGATTAGTTTCGGATTCATCATCTGCAGAAGATAGCGATTTCCATTTCTCTGATGCGGTTTTTTCTTCGTTGTAATCACTTTGTGCAGTAGAATCCAGGAAATATTGTTCTGCGGCCATTTAGTTTGATTCAGACTTCTTAGAGCTTTGGTGCCTGTACATAACAGCATAATGGAAATGGTTAGATCCTGTCACCAATTTATGCAAGTTGATCAAGAAATGTGAAAATAAATCATACATCTAACTACCAAAATGTCGAAAATTAATAAAACAGAAGCATCTTCAATCAGTAGACATAAATCTAAAACTTCAAACCCAACCCCAAAAAAAAAAAATAATAAACAAAAACCAACATACCTAAATAATCCTACCACCACAAAAAAGTGGGGAAAGGGGGAAAATGGACAAGGCAGAAAACAAAGATCCTTATCCATACTTTGTAGTATTATATAATTCTCAACTGATTTTCAAGGAAATAGAGTAGTGCATAAACTCATTTAATTAGCTATTACACAATGGGGACCACCCAGAACTAATTCTATCAACAGCAATTGGCAACTTATTTGTCCAATCATCCTTTTGAAAATAAATAAGTAAATATAAATATAAATAATTAAGAGTCAAGTTCTGAACTTTGTATGCTGAGATTGTGGTTCACTCTATCAAAGGCATTAATACATAAAAGATGGATATTGTGAACAGGTATATGATGATAGGAAGACTGTGATTAAGAGATAAGAAAGAAGGGAAAACGGGTCAATGCATTATCCATCATTTGTCTATCCCCTTTTGTGAGTTCTTAGATCTTGTTCTAGATTCTACTGTTTAACATGCAATAATACTAGTCGGTGAGACACCTGTTTATCATCAATTACGCAAAAAAGCCCCCACATTAATTTTAGAAGAATTTCAGCACTTGCACTTCGACTTTGACTCCCACGCCACAGACCTTTTAAACTAAATTCCATGGCATCATATCTTGCTGTTAAGCAGAACCATTATCCACCTCAATCAATTTGAACCACAAGGACACTTCTAGAAGATGTAATTAAGGAGGAACACCCAAATCTTCACATATGGGATTTGATGAAGACGTTGTTGGCATCATTTATTCCAATAGCTAACATCCAATCTAAACCAAGAAAAGTCCTGTGAAGTGGATGAATGGCCTAAATGTAATATTTGGAACCTAAAAGCTTGTGGTTTAAAAGGAAGAAATTTATGGAAGATTCGAAACACTGTTTCACATTTGCTGTCACTGCAGAGCATGTTATGATCTAATCTAGGATATCTAACCTTAAAACAAAAACTTGATTAAATTTGCAAGGAAAGATTAAAAGCTTCTGAACGAATTTAAGAACCGTAACAGAAAGGGAACATCACATGCTGCAAATCGGTGGCTAACAATAAGTGTGACAGCACGAACGTGATAACTTGTCTTTATGTAGTTATTACTTCTAAGGTACTTTCTTTCTATGGCTGTCCCTATTGCATCTGAAGGGCATCATGTGTAGTACTACAAGTTTGAGTTTTGAGGTGCCTTAAAATTTCAGTGTGCCACTAAAGGGAAAAGGTCCAATCTCTTTCTTCTAAAGAGATCCTTTTTGGAACTGCAGAGCTTCAGAAATCCAAATTATGAAGTGGAGTTTGATTACAAGACACCAAGCCATGATCTTGATCCAACAAACAAGCGCACTGCACGGGAATTTCACATCAAGAATTCTCAATTCTTGAAGCACCAAATAAAAGAAACACCACAATATTTAAGTTTGCATACCCCATTTCTTCCAAGCAAATCAAAAGCGTGGATAAGATGTAGTAAAACAATAGACAAATCATATCTAGCATAATCAAGAAACATAAGTAGAAAAAAGGCAAAATCCCATGTCATAGAATTCAAGTTTTCAACCAAAACAATTCCAGCTGTTAGCAAGAATAATTCCCCAGAAGACTAACCAGAAAAAGGACCTACACTCCCATAAACCCAATACGTAAAAGGATTTATATACCCTCACAGAGAGGAAGATACAAAAAGATGAAAAAACACACAAATTCCACACATAAACACAAAGAGAAGTCTTTAAGTAACAGAGTAGAGAAAACCCTTTACGAAAAAAATCCAATGTTTTCATTTCCAAAATCAAGAAAACGAAACGTATAACAGGAGAAAGAGCAGAAAACACATACCCAAAATAGGAAGAGGGCCTTGTTGACTTATTAAGGTTCTCTGGGATTTGGTTCAATACAAATAACAAAATGATCGTGCAGATTTGCAGAAAAAAGAGAAGCGTTTTCAATGGGTGTTGAGAGAGAGAGAGAGAGCTGAAAATTGCATATGATAAGGTAGAATGGAAACGGCCGCCTCCGCGTTATCAGTATTATATATACACAAGAATTGGTTCACCAAAGAAAGGTCGTAGTCTTTAATTTTTACAGTTGTTAATAGTGTTAATACCGACTAGTGCTTCTGGATAAACACGTATTAAAACACCCTGGAGGTACTCTCCTGACTTGGCTCCTGTAGAAAAAACTCTGGTGGTTCTCGAGTACACCACTTTTACTAATGAGACCACGTTATATATACACCACTTTTAAGATGTATTTTTGATGAATTAAAACCACATGTTGTTTGTAAAAATATACTTGTATGCATATAAAGTAAATAAATTGATTTCCATTTGTGGTGTATATATGCGGTATGTGTATATATATTTGATTATTTTTTTTTTGGTGGTGTAGGTAAAAGGATAAGCTTATGAGAGTTTAGATGTAAAATATTCTTCATTTTAAAGAGTCAAGCATTAATTTAAAAAAAAAAAAAGGTGTCCGACATTAAATTTAAGGTCAAATAGACTCTCTATTTTACTAACGACTTAATCATTTGGTTTTATTTTCCTTTTTAAGATGTCTCATTTATTAAGTCCTCTTTTGTGTTCATTTACAATTATACCTCATGTAATCTTGAAAATGTAAAATATTTATCTTTTCAAACATTATTCTTAATATACACTATTAATTAAATAATGAGATTTTAGGATACTTGTTTTATAACTGTCTTCTCAAATAAAATTCTTAATCTTTATGAAAAATTAAGTGGGACTAAATAATGAAGACAGAAGTATTATTAACATTTTGAAAGACAGAGCGAGTCCCTCTATAATTTGATGTGTTTACAAATTCTAATACTCTTTCTTGATTTAAGCAACTAGAATAAGAGTTTGTTTGATGTTCTTTATTTATCAAAATGTGAAGAATTTTTAATGAAAAGAGAGGTAGAATGTGTATTGGTAAGATAAAAAGTTTGAAATATGTGGTTATAATTAAATAGCTATCGAATCAAATGTCAAATCAGTGATAAGTAAAATTATAAATTGGTAAAATAAAAAATATTGAACAAGCTCTAAATCTTATTGGTCAAAGACAACTAAGATAATTAAAATTGATTAGAAATAAAATGTCATAATGCTGTTTCTTGGTACACGTAATAAAATAAAAAATACAAATAAAGAGTTTGTTGGAGATGATTAAAATTTTTCTCTTTATACTAAAATTAAAAGATACTCTTTACAACGTAGAAAATACTCTTTAAACATAAAGAAACTATTGGAGATACTCTAAGATGATTAAATAAGTCATTTATCTTACAGTTTTTTTTTAATATTATTAAAAAGGAAATATCGAGGAGAGGAATTGATCCCCAAACCTAAAGTGTGGAAAATTCACTTAAATATCACTAGACCACTTACGACTTTTTTAGTAAGCAAGAAACGAAATTAAAATTGTTGTGTAGATATAACTCCCCTTATCTTTATTTATTTATTTTTTTAGTTTATGTGTAGTAGTTTAAGTATTATTATTTCGAGCATGACAAAGGGAATATAATTGAACCCTTTAACCAAGAGTGTGAGAAATTTACTTACATGTCATTAATTAGACTACGCAACTCTTGCATTTTCTTTTTCTTTTCCATCTATAGATAGATGTAAACATGTACTACCTCTATACTACAAATATAATCTAGTAGTTATTTTCAGTTTTTTCACATAGATTAGGTAATTGTAGTTAATCTAGTTGAAACATAAATTTTACTACCTTATTTATCTACATATATATTTATGTCTCATTAATTGTTTGAAATATTTTTAATGTATAGGTAGTTGGATAACGATAATTAATTAAGGACACATATGAAAATAAAAAAATTAAATACATAATCGACATGGTAAGTGAACTATCTTTTTGAAACAGGAGAAATACATGTTTTACTAGATTAATTTTTGTGAGGAAGGCCAACCTAATCGACGAACTATAAATGAACCAACTCATATACTATTAAGTACCTCTATTAATATAAATACGACACAAGCATATAACGTGTACTCACCATTATTATCCATAAAATCGAAGAAAAAAAGCGAGAATTGTGATCGAATCATAAGGTTGTATGGTTGAATAATTTGTTTAGGATTATGAAAAGAGCATATATGAAATTAATGAAAGATTTCATATTAATTAGCTTAGTAATATCAGAATTGACAATGAAATTTTGAACAAGAAAAATATATGGTTTAATTTGTTGACAAGAAATGGCCAACTCGCTTCGAAGTATTTTTATTGTGAAATGGAAACCATTGCTGGCAACATATCTGAATTTGCAAATATCCTTTTCTAGTTGTAAAATTGTTGAACTGACTATATTGACTATCGATGCACGTATATCTTATAATTACGTCTATGCAAGTGTATCTTATAATTACCTTTCTTTTAATGATGTTCGTTATTATTATAGCTATTAATCTATTATTACAATATATATTAAATGTTAATGACTCTGTGTATACATGACCAATTCTTATAGGTTACACTTTTTTGTGACGACATTTCATCAGTTGTCACTCAAATCTACCTTAATTTTTCAATATTTTATGATCTCCTAACTATGTTTTATCTCGCTTTTTCATTCAACTTTTCTCAAATTAACTTATACTATTTCAAGAGTTTGCTGAGTTTCTTGTAATGCGAATTTTATAGCATCCATATGGGTGCTGTTATAACAACACTCATAAGGTGGTGTGAGATATGTTTACACACCACGTGACTACATATATACAATGACTACATGACTAGTGACTCACGTGAATATCATAATAATGACACCTATACAATATTAGAAAATTATTGTTGAGAGCTACTATTATGACACATCTCGTCATGTACCATGTGCCAAAAATTTCCGCTAAATGGTAATAATATTTTAATTTTTGCTTCACCACAACCGGCCCCTAGAATCTCTGGGAAGGGTGGAGGAGGGTGACCTCCTAATAGTTAAATACATTCTTGAAAAAATATATATATATTCCACAAGAAAGATAAATAAAAAAAGGAATAATAATGGGTTTTATAAATTAATTTTTGTTTGTTATATTATGCGTGAAGAACGTTGAGTTTACCAACCAACTATTTATTGTTTTTAATATGTTTTACGGTAATCGAGATAAAAATATACTATCTTATCTTTTATACATATATATATATATTAAAGTAAGATAGTAGACACGTGTAAGTTTTCTCACTAAAATCACTATCTTACTTTTGCATATTCTTCTTTAATTTAATTTAGTTTTATAATAATAATAGTAATTCATTAGTAATATTATCCATTAGTTACATTTTTGCTATTATTCTATTCTTACATAATATGCTATTTGTTATCTATTAGTGTTTGATATATCTATTTTATAAGTTTTTAGGCTATCTTTGTATATTTGATATTTCTTTTAAAATTCTAACAGTTAACTCACAAATTTCGAGTCTTGGGTTATTAGAACTTCCTTCACATTTTGATTAAATGCCTACTCTTGAGATTAAGCGTATCACAATAAAGTAAAAATTAAGAGTATAACGATAAATTAAAATTAAATTAATTTTAAAAATTTAACTTTAATTGAATACAATAAGCCCCATATCATACAACATATGACTATATGTTTAGTACATTACTTAATTTATTATTTATTTTTCCTAGAAACCTACATATTGGTAAAAATTTAAATTGAGTGGTTAAAATAATAATATTATTGGATGACGATTTAGAACAATAATAAAAAAAAATTCTTTTAATTCTTTTTATAGCGAAAATTGGTTAAAAATTAATGTTATGGGTAAATCATATAAAATATATCATTTGTTCTAATATTGTTTACCTTGAGTTTTTTGTAATCGGAGGGTGTATACTTTAGATTTTTTAGAATATATTTAGTCAGTAGTGACTTTTTTGGATAATGTATAACACTGCATAAAGAAATACGAAAAATAATTCCATAAGTATGTGCTATAGAATGAATGTAGAAAAAAAATTTATTTTGATAAATGAATATCGTCAACACCCTAATCATGTTTTTGGATTTCTTGTATGGATGCAAAGACATGGGTGTAAAGTAATTTTAGAGTTATATAAATTTCATATACTTTCTTTTCTATGATTTTTTGGTTTTCATACTCAACATGAAATTAATTTTATATTAAAAAATTCCTCATTCATAAGAGTATTATTCTATGAATGATAATTTAATAAGCTTTGTGTCGTGTGAAAACATTATACATTGCAATTTGATTTTTTAATTTGATTTTCTTTGTATATATTAGTAACGTATGTATATGAAAGAGTAGTACACAATAAAATTTTGATTATTTAATATATCAAATCACCACGCATTTTTTAGTTAATTATTTTATTCTTTGCAACGCACGAGTATACAACTAGTATAAAATAATAAGTGAAGCTTGAATGTTTATGTTTGTTAAGGTCTAAGTTCGATCGCATGGAATGACTCTGCCCAAATTTCAAAGATTGAAAAATATTAGAAACTTCTTTCATGATTGCATAGAATTGGTTTTTTAAGACAAAAAAACAATTTGAATATATCCAAATTCGTCCCATAGAATTCACAAATCAAATTTTATGAAATTATAAGTAGTCGTTATTGATAGGTCTTCGTTCCCGTGTCTTTTGCTTTCATAGGTAAATCTTATGTTCAAACGATTTTGACAATATTTTCAAGAATTTAAGTTTCATCTGTAAATTGACAAGAGATAATTTTCATATCAAGTTGTAAACTTGTAGAGTGTTTTTGGATGAAATTTAGTTTGATACATACCAAACACTTCTAAATTAGGCTTTTTTTTAATAACAATAATAATAATCTGTTGGATATTATTAAATACCAATAATGATTTTGCAAAATAAATAAATAAATAAAACCAATAATGAATTAAAGATATATATATATATGTACACGTTTTATTTCTTATATATACTATTAGGTAAAGTTAGTGTATTGGTAAATACTAAAAAGTTAGTACATTGGTATAAGATATACGAATATTATTCTTAGGCAAAGAGCCGTGACCAAATTTTATAGACATCAGCAAGCAACAAAAGTGTATATAATTGAAAAGCAAGAACCAAATATGACCACTTCTAGAAAATGATAACTCTGAAAATGTCAAATTTGAACAATTTCTAACTAGAATATTTTTTATTCAAAATTCTTATTATTTAATTTCAGAAATTAATGTTTATTGAACAAGTCAAAATTACATTAGCCTGTGTTAACAGGACGATTGGATAGATTGTACTTCATCAGTATATCTTCTGTCAAGTTCAAAACTACTATTGATAGTACCTATAACAATAGAGTTTTTGCGGGGTACGAAATAAGTTTATATGGATGAGAGAATATCACAATATTTTTATTTATTTTATTTATTATTTATTTTTTTATTTTTGACTTTCTTCCTCTCTTTCTTTTGGGTACTTTTGTAGACAAAACTCGTGAAACTTTTAATTCTATTTATTCCATTTGCTCACTCTAGAACAGAAAATTTAGTTACAAATTTATAGAATACCATAAATAATTACTGTTCATTCATGTGGTAGATGATTTTCAATTTAACTATCATTTATTTAATGGTAATCACGTAGATAAATTTCGTCTTTCTACTAAATGTGGACCTAGCTACAATATATAAATATCAAATAAAAATGTTACATAAACTAAAAATGGTTCTCCAATAATTCATTCTTTATAGATCTGAATCTATCCTGGGGCCATTTAAATTCAAAAGTAATGATATGTTCTCATTGAAGTTTAGAAGCTTCCAACTTTGAGACAAATATCTTCTCATACGATTCGTGTCCGGTTGGTTCAACTCGTCGTGATCCACAAAAATTGAAAATGCATGTGTTGAAAATACAATTAGACGCGAGTCATCGACTCAACTACAGTATCACTGGAATTATAATTTATCACTTATTAAAATATTATCACACCTTCATATCAAATAATATAGTCACCGGAAAGATAATCGTAAAAAAATTAGCTGTTAAAAAAATTAAAACACGTTACGTTCCCGCATTATTATATTATTATGGTAATAAATATTTCTTCTGTCTCAAAAAGAATATTCCCCTTTTATTTTTTACATTGATTAAGAAAACTTCATTTATTATCATTGAAAATATACATTTTAACAATATATTCCCTAATATACTATTTAATTTATTTAATATTTTACTTTAGTTGTTCTTTATTGCTGATTACTATACATAATAAATTAGGGTATATCAGAAAATAAAAAATTTAACTTAGAAAAGGGGAATATAATTTGAGACGAATAAAAAATAAAAAGGCGAATATCTTTTTGAGACGGAAAGAGTATAAAGAAACTCGATACCTTCTAGTGTAGTCGGAATTTTTATTTAAGACATCGATGGCATGTCAACTCAGAATCAGCACCTCTAGTCTCCGAACGTCAAAATTAGGTGAAGAAAGGACGTTTAAACTTTGGGATATTGGTTCGACCTACTTTTCTCCTTTAGTTGGGGCTGCCTGCTTTCAGTTTGTTCGGATTTCCTTTTCTCAAGCAATACAATACAAGCATTAAAGGCTAATTAGCACTATCTACACTTAATCTTTTATATTTTTACGTTTTTCATCTAACTTTTAGAAACTAGTATTTTTACCCTCAAATTTCATCTTTTTAACACTATCTATCTTTTTAGACTAAAATAGACTATAATACCCCCCAACTTTAATTAACATAAAAAGCAATAAATAATAAGTAAATAAAAATAAATAAATAAGCTTATTAATATTAGTAATGATATTCCAACACCCATATAAATTCCTTTATATGTCCTTTGTAGTTGTATATAAATATACATGCTGTTCATACATGCAACAACCTGGGACCTATAAGTGTATGGGTGAAGAAATTTTTTCACTTTGATTTTTATTTGATTCCACTTTTTTTAAAAAGCAGCCAAATCATGTTATTGTTGTGTTTTTATTTATTTTTAATCTACTAAATAGTTGAGCTAGCAATTAGAGGGTATTATTGTCCTTTTCAATTAAAAAAGGTATATAGCAACAAAAAAGTGATAATTAAGGGTAAAAATAGCAATTTCTAAATATTAGAGACGAGAAAAGCAGAAATACAAAATGTATGGGGTGAAATAATGCCAATTAGCCAGCATTAAAAGAATGAAAGTGTATCTTCATGCATATGATACGAGAAGTAAAAGAATGAAAATGATTTGATTTTCACAAAGGGAGTAAAAAAGGAAAAAACGAGAAAAAAACTAATGACATTCTCTTCTTCAACTTGGAATTGACAACTCTACACACGTTACATGTTACTAATCAGTCATTGAATTCATGTCTTTAATGAGAGGAGAACATAGAAGTGACTACTAATAAAATTTCTCTAAATAAATCAACGATTTCATGACCCAAAGTAATATATATTATTACATATATAGCCCATTTGATTAGGGGCTAAGGTTGAAGTTTTAGGACGTAGAGATCTCAGGTTCAATTCCTCTAATGTGAAGATTTATCTATATTTTATATGTAGCTTGTAGTTTTCTGTATAGAAGTTTTAGGGCTTGTAACGTTGATTTATGTGCACTGTGTTTCAGAATGATATATATTATATGTACTTGTAATATTATGATATGAATTGTAATTGTACTTAAAAAAAAAGTTAGAATATTTTCAAAATTGTTTTAAATTCAACAAAGAACAAACAAAATGTCAACAACCCCTATATGTAGGGTAAAATATTATTGGAATTATGCATTATTGCTTGTATGATTTCTCTAACAAAAAGTGGACCCATTTGAGGGTTGGAAATGAAGTGATACTTTTTCGCACTTTGTAAATAAATATAGCAATTATGATTATGATCATGATCACTTTCAAATTACCACCACAATTACAAACATTGAGCTTGTTGAAAATTGCTTAACAATTTGCAAAAATTAAGTAGATCAAGTTTTATTTTCATATGCTCAAAATAAAATAAAATAAAAATAACTTTCACAATTCATATAACGCTTTCTCACGTCTCATTATTCTAGACCACACATTTATACATTTAGGCACCTTCAATCCACGAGAATAGAACAGATGAAATAAATAATAAAAAATATATGACTGGTTAAAGTTGGGTGGCTTACAAAAACTAGTGAGTAAAATAATGATTGATTTTTTTTTAATAAATATAATAATAGGCATATTAATCTTCAGATAGGATAAAATGATTAAAGTATAATATCCACCTTAATTCATCCTACCACATTTTATACAAATGATTTTTTTTTTATCTCTGATTTACTTCGATATTTTGAGTTTATTTTTATTCCACAAAATAATTCAGGAAAAGAGATATATTATCCACCTTAATTCGTCCTAGCACTTTTTATAATAAAGTTTTTTTATCCGATTTACTTCAATATATTGAACTTATTTTAACCCTGCACACATTTCTTGAAAATAAGGTTATCTATCTCTAGTGGTGATCATCATCATCACATCTAGTAGTGTGTTGTCATTAAATAATACTATCTATGTCTTAAAAAAATAGTTCAGTTTTCATTTTTGTTCCGTCATAAAATATAGTACAATTTCCTTTTTAAAAAATAGTTAAAATATTAGTTCTCTTATATGCTCTTATTTAATGTTCATAGTTATTATAAAAATAGAATTATTAAAATGAAATAATTAGTAAATGAAATTGTATAATAGAGAATTATTTAATGTTTAAACCTATTTAAATGAACTTTTCTTAATCTATATAAAAGAATGACTAAGGCCATCTTTTTAGGAAGGAAGTAGTAAGTGTAATTAAATATGGAGACATATGATAGTTTGAATTGAACTTATTATTTAATTCCATATAATAATGGTAATGATCACCACCGATGACAAACAACACTATTTGTAAAAAAAAAAAAAAATATATCAGAAGGTTCCTAAAGCAAAGAGCCGTGGCCTAATTTTGAAGCTATCAGCGAGCAACAGAAATGCAAATTAATTATCTCAGAAAGTGACAACGTTAAAGTCAATTTTGCAACAATTTTTGGTCAGCAATTATCTATTAAATTTGCATTATTTATGTTGACAATCCCCCCGCCCTTACCGGCCGGTTCTTCATTTGAACTCTCCAATATTACTTCCTCACACAATTTTCTACCATATCAATTTTATCAAGAACATTATAGAATAAGCTTATATTTCAAACCCGTATCAAACAAAGAAAAAATGCGTAGCAACCATATTTATTTGAAAGTGTGAGTAATAATCGAGTATGTAGGGTAACTAGACATATAGATGAAGTGTGCAGCCTCAACAGACTTAATTAATTAACGTAAAATTTACATATAGATGTGTTCATATATTCCCCATTTAATTTGATTTGTTGCTCTCATTTATCCTTCAAGTACTTTTCAGATAATACTATTTTAATATCGTTAGACTACATTTTATCTTTGTAAGAAAATTGCCATTCGTCTCAAACCACAAGTCCTTCTTTTCCTCCTCCTTAACTACGGTGGCCACTAAATGGTATACAATAAATCAACAAAGGTGAGTAGCGTTGAAAAGTAGTACCATGTCCCACTTGAATTATAGATGTTTCTAACATTGGACATGGTATATTTTAATGATTCATCTACCAGAAGAAGATCACTTTGGCATCCCAGTGCACACAAATAGAATAGCCTTCTTGGACCCATTTTTGAAAACAATCTTCTTGGACATGCCATATAATTAATTATACGGTGTCATTATATTGTTCCATGCATTAGGCTTAGCCACCACTAGGACGTGAAAAGTATAAGCATATACATATATATATATATATATATATCAAACTCAATTGACTCCACTAGTTTATATTATACAGGCTTTTAGCCTCCATTAAGATGAGAAAAAGTAAACTCAAATGGCACCACTTGTGTTATAAAATATTATATAACTCACTCTCAATTAATCACTCTTGTATATATAATGGCAATGATTCATGATCAACTTGGTGAATTGATTGAACTTTTGTAGGGGCCATTACTTATTCACTTTACTCAAAAATTGTAATAAATTGTAACATCAAGTTCATAATCCACCTCAAATACGCATGCACTTGCATTATATATATCATTTACGCAATTCATCGATATAAATATCAAGCTAACTATATGCAAAATACTCCCTTCTTTCTTTCTTCTCCCACCCACCCCCTTTTTTTGGGAGGGGGGAAATGGCAAAATACTCTTTTTCATCTTGCATAGATACTTTACTCTCATTTCTCATATTGATTATGAAAGCTTAATTAAAATTCTTGGACAAAGTTACGAACATTTTTTTTCCTAATAATAGAATGTACTTTCATTTATAATTTTACTTCAATAGTTCTTATTATTTGTTGATTATAATATATATACTAGTAATAGGGGAATTCTACAAAACGTGACAACTTTGACTCCATTTTTTATAAGAAAAATAGACTATTTCGAGACTTTAACTACTACTTCCATTCTATGAAAATAGGCCCACATCAATTAATATCTTGGGTTAAGAGTATCTACATTGGTAGTGCTAAAGTAAGTTGTTATTGGAGTTGTTAGTTAACAACTCAAAAAACAATCTACATTTGTGGCGCTAAAGTAGTTGCTAAAAACATTTAATTTAATAAGTTGTTAGTTTATTGTTAAAGTTAATAATAAACTTAACACTTTGTGTGATATTATTTCTTCTATTTTTATTTTAATTAAATCGGGATTGACCCACTCTTTAACTATTGATTGATAATTAAATTTAAAACTCTTAGTTGGAATTACTAATGTGATACAAATTAATAGTTAAATTTAACTTGTTTAGATGTTCTTTCATAATCACTAAAAACTCTACTTTTTACTTATATAGATAGTTAATATTAACATTACTAATGTGGATGTTCTAAGAAATATGAATTAATGTGGTAACAAATACAAAATTTATACTTAATTCCTTAATATACCTTTATTCAAGATTAATTCAATTTAATGCACTATAAATTTTTTAGTAATTGGACTGAGGGTAGATTTGAAAAAGAAATTAATTGTTCAACATTATTTATGTAAACGGACTATAATGTGAGACAAATAAAAATAAAAATTTAACCTATTTTTATAGGACAGAGGTAGTATTACATATATCACACGTGTTATTTTGAGAAGGCGGTTCCCTATATTGACACCAGAAATCATAAGGCGTGAACTTGTTAGTGCTATCATTTCATTTTCAAATTGACATATATAGACCTTGGTGGCATATGCAAGTTGCAACTTAATTAGAGCTTGGAGCCAATTAATTAACTAATTAAATCGCGCGCTTTGAAAAGACTATTTCTGGGGATTAAAAGCCAACAAGTCGGGCACGGATTCAACGCAGAAATCTTGATTTTAGTCTATTTATTTATTTTTGAAACTAAGTATACTACTAGTAATTAATTAATTAAACCAAAACCATATTTCCTTCCATTAATTAATATACTTAATCCTTTCTCAATGAAAAATGGTTGACTCTGATCATAGTATACATCTTTAATTCTTTATCCCCAAATGCTACGTGCAAGACATGGAGTAGATATACAATTGTCTAAGGTTACGTTGTTGACACAATCACAATTACTCCGGATCGTGTTACTTTCATCTGTCTCTATTTTCCCACAAAATAAGAAAATAGAAATAATATAATTAAGAGAACAAATTTTCACTGCTTACTATTGATATTTTTGATAATTTTCACTGCACTTGATTGATGTCTTTTATATAACTATGATATTCGTAATTGTCTACATCGGTTGATAATGAGACATGTTAAGTATAAGCATACAACTTCCATTACAATATCACCAAAAACCCACAATATCATTACAATTAATCGTAGCTACTATTGTCAAACTTATGTATATTGTTAATTATGGTATGACGGCCTTCAATGTCCCAGGAGCAAATTTATGTCAAATTTATGTCAAAAATTTCGTTTTAACTAAAGTTTCTTTGGCAGCAGAGAGAACTTTTTTTTTTCTTTATTAGTCCAACCAACGGTTTATCATATTATTATTATAGGCTTATCGCACTTCCAGCTTAAAATCCAGATCTTATTAATTAGTGTTCATACATACATCTCTAATAATATGTACTAAAAGGTTTAATTTCACAAAAGGTGCCCAACATTTGGGTTAAGAATTGATTTCATCCTCAACTTTTTTTAAGACTCTCTTGGATCCCCAACCTTTCATAAATGCGCAAGATAAATCTATTTTTCACTATTAAATCAATTTTTTTTAGAAAATAACGGTTATAGCCTCAATATTTGAATTAAAAAACAAAATATTTAAAAATA
This sequence comes from Nyctanthes arbor-tristis, assembly GCA_963692815.1. Lineage (NCBI taxonomy): Eukaryota > Viridiplantae > Streptophyta > Magnoliopsida > Lamiales > Oleaceae > Nyctanthes > Nyctanthes arbor-tristis. The sequence continues at coordinate 6,441 of CAVNYN010213593.1, read as the reverse complement.
TTAAGAAATTAAAAAAAAAAAAAGAAAACTCACCCACCCACCCCTCCCCTCCTGCCCCACCCACCTAGCCCCTCCCTCTTATGAAACTGTCGGAAACTGGGGGTGAATCCCCCTTTTCTGGCAGTATTTGTTGCCGGAAATTGGGGATTAACCCCTCCCAAAAATGCTATCAGAAATGGCAGTGTCAGCTGTCATTTCTGGCAGCAACAATTTTGTTGTCTGAAATGATAGCAGAAATTGAGGGGGTGAACCCCTTTTCGACAGTAAATTTTTGTGGGGGTGTTTCTGCTGTCGGAAACGACAACAAAATGCCGGATTCACCCCCTTCCTCTTCTTAAAGAGAGCGAGAAGGCTAGGGGAAGGGGAGGGTGGTTTTTTTTTTTAAATTTCTTATTATTTTGAAATATTTGATTTTTTTTAAATTTAAAGTTGAGGGTATAATTGTCATTTTATAAAAAAATTGACCGAATAGTGAAAAATGACTTATTGTGCGTATTTATGAAAGGTTTGATACCTAAGAGAGTCTTAAAAAAGATTGAGGATGAAATCGATTCTTAATTCAAAGGTTGTGGACCTTTTGTGAAATTAACCCACACTAAAATGATCTAACAGAAATCCTAGTCCCATACAATTACTGCCATTGGCAGGTGTCATAATCTTCTTAGGGTTACTCCACAATGTACTATAAATATGCGGCCTACTCAATAAGTTATTTAGGATCAAAGGGTTTACGGGTTCAACCCCTACATCTTTATTTTTGTATATCAAGGGTTAAGAAATATCTTTGAGATGTGAGAATCTTAATTTGTGTTCCATATTCCAGGCTTGCATCGTCATATAATGCTTTCAGGCAGAAGAATTTAGTTTTTGAGAAGTACATATAAATGATATTCTACCTTTAAATTTAAAATTTAAATAAAGAAATACTTACCCCCATGACTTTAGCATGATTATTAAACTCTTGTTTTTAATTATGTGTTGGCTATTTTGACAACAGTAGAAAAAAGGAGATTAATTAAATTAATTATTTTATGTTTTTAATTGCTTGGTTCGTGCTTTCCTATGCTGAAGGATTAGTTAATTAAGTGTCAATGTTCAAACTTCAAAATGAGTGGGCTAAATGGGAGTTTAAAGATCGGAAGAGCACACGTCTAAAATATGAATAACATCCAAACAATTGTTATCCGGCCCATCTAATTTTTTAAAACTTGTCTTCAAGTCTTAACAATTATTTTATATATTGTTGTCTCGTGTTTTCGGTTCTAATTTCATTTTCAAGTTCATATTGACTAAACACACTGAACAAATGGAAGGTAAGTCTCACTAAAAAAAAAATAATAATTCATTATTTTCTGGCAAAAAAAAAAAAAAAGAATCATTGTTTATATATAGTAAATCGTCAAGTACTTAATATGTCTTCGCCCGCCCCCAAAAAAATAAAAATCAAGTACTAATAATATGATAATGTCTGCTCTTCCGATCTCTCCAAATAATAATAATAATAATAATAATAATAATATGATAGTGTCTCCATTTTCATAGGTTCAAGATTTACATATATGTTTTGAAAAGTCAGCATGATTAATTCTACAATCGGTAGTTAGAATTAATAAGTCCTCAAAATTGTTCGTTTGAAGGGGGGGAAAAACTCCATTTTTTAATTTAAAATTGAAATTCTTGATCAGTGGAGGAACATTATTTATCTCTTTGTTCCATGAGATACCAAAGAAAAGAAATTGGACAAAAGGGAGGTAGGAAAGGGGTAGGCGTGATTCGAAACTGAGGCCCTTTGCTCAAAACATAGGATCTTAACATGGAATATATTTAAGATTTTGTATAGAACCGAGCTAGATTTGGAGAAAAAACGATAAGGAGTTGAAATTTTTTTTATACTATTAAATTTTTAGAAATGAAATTGTACTAGAAATGTTAGAATATATAAAAAGTTTTTAAAAAATTTTGATATAGTCTCATTTGTAAACTAGTTTAAACCAAACTCGAAATATAATAATATTTTCTCAAAATAAAAATCAGAAACATATATAATAACTTTAACTACTATTTATCTATTAATGGCAAACAAAAACAAATGATTAATTCTAAAAGGACATGAAAATGGGATAGTATTAGATAACATTATCATATAGTACAGATTCATTGGGTGATGATTACATCGCTACTTTTTTATTATCCAATACAAGTGTACTACATAAGAATGTCACCTAATAATGTCCCCTTTTCATGTCCCCCTATAATTTTGCAAAACAAATAGATATATGGCACAAAAGATAAAAGAGTCATCATCCTTCTAGATATATCATAAAATAGATAACAAGTAAATTTATATTTATTTTTAATATTGGGCTAACTAGATATGTCTACAAATTGCTTCCCGTCTTGCATTTGTTTTGAGCCAAGAAAATTTAGATTTATTTTTGACATTGGGCTAACTAAAAAAGTAAAAAAAAAAAGTTTGAGTTTAGGCTTTATGTTGGAGTAAGCCAATTTCTTTTAGGCTATTTAAAAATTATATTTGGACGTTTCAAAAAAAGAATTATATTTGGGCTGGATCGAGCTGTAAATGGATCTCGTTATAGCTCAATCCAACTTATTAATAGATCTGTCCCTGATCTTAATAATTGTAACACTTGTTCAAACCATCATATCTTATTTTATATATTATATATTAAAGTAGAATAGTAGTCATATATAAGTTTACCCGTCAAAATCACCATCTTACTTTTATATGCTTATTTTATTTTATAATATTAACAATAATAATTATCCATTCTCTTCAGAAAAAAACTTATTTATTAGTTACATTTTGCTATTATTTTATTTTATAATATTATACAAAAAATTTTTATATTTTTTTATTCTATATATTATATTATTTGTCTTCCATTAATAATTTGTTATACATATTCTATTAGTTTTTAGGCTATATTCAAAGATTCAATATTTCTTCAATATTCTGATAGTTGACAGGCAAATTTCAAGTATTGGGTTATTAAGACTTTTTCTTATTTCGATTAAGTGTCTACTCGTCAGATTAAGGATATAATAATAAAGTAAAATTAAATCAGTTTCAAAACTTTTACTTTAACTCGATACGATAAACTACATGTCATAAAATCTATGGTTATATGTTTAGTACATTACCTAATTTATTATTTATTTTGCTCTGAGAACCTATATATTAGTGAAAATTTAAATTGAGCAGATACAGTAGTAATAATATTTTACGATAATAATTTTGAATAAAAATAAATTTTTTAAAATATTTTTAGAACTGAAATTGGTTAAAAATTAATTTTAGGGGTAAATGGTAAATCATATAAAATTTATCCTTCGTTATAATATTAGTTTACTTGGGTCTTTTATAATTCGAGACTTTGTGATAAGAGACTATGTACGTTAAATTTTATAGAGTAGATTTAGTGAATAGTGATGAAGAAATGTGAAAAATAATTTTTCTAAGGATATATCGTGCAGAATGAATGTGCAAAATAATTCATTTTGATAAATGAACATCATCCACATTTTATTAAATTGAGACGTGAGTGCACGGTAATTTTATAGATGTATAAATTTCATATCCTCTCTTTTTCATTGTTTCTTAGTTTCCATACTCAATATGAAATTAATTTTGTAAAAATTCCTCATTCTCATTCTTACTGCTTAATAGTATTGTAATATGAATAACAATTTAATTAGTTTTGTATTAAATGAAAATATTGTGCGTTTCAATTTGACTCTATTTATGTATATTAGTAACGTATATATATATATATATATATATGGGTGAGTAGTACGTAATAAAATTATTTTATTGGACTTTTTAAATTATTACACATTTTTTTAATTATTCTGTTCTGTGCAACATACGAGTATATAACTAGTTCTTTTATAATAATATGGAAGTTGTTTTGTTTCAAAAGGGGGCAAAAAAATCGAAAAATAAACAAACAATAACCAGTAATGGACAAGTAACAAAGCCCCAATCTTCATAAGTCCAGTTACAGAGCCCAGATCAGCAAGCCCAACACATGTGAAAAAAGCTGTCTGTTTACGAACGGACACGTTTCACAAATATCTGAAAGTTCGAAACCATGTCCATTTACTTATAATTTTCATTTTAATTCTCTCTCTTTTTTTTTTGAAACATTTTTAATTCTCTTTTTCTTTTAAACATATTTGGTTTATTTTTCAACATATAATGTTACATTTTTTTTAAAATTTGTGTAATAATGCATGTTACACTTTGTAAATTCTGTAAATATGTATGTTATATTTTGTATATTATATTTTTTTTTGTCCTTCTCGTTCCCTATCACTATGATGGTTGCCCACTTAATTTATATAACGTATTATATTAATTAAACCCTGTAATTTATTTAACCGTGTCTATTAAGTCGAAGAACGAGGAGGATGGTGGCTAATTGGCACGGTCATATGTTGTCAAATTTATAGTTAAATTTAAAAATAAGAACAGGGGAAAAATGATACTGCTCTTTGACTAACTAATTGGGGTTTCCAAAAAAAGGGGAATCTAACTGGCACAAATTGCTTCCAGTCCCAAGTCCTTCAATTTTCTGCACGAAACACCCCAAATCTTTAATTTTAACACGACAAAACAACTTTTGTTAAGGAGGCGTTTGCTTTTTATTAAATTTTTTAAATTAAAGAAATTTATGTACATGCTGACAAGAGTAGAAGTGGAGAAAAAATATATTTCTTAACTTACAATCTTCAATGAGTTACAAGGGTATTTATAGTACAAGCCTAGCCTCTATACATGGTAATGAAAAATAATTACAATAAATGGCTTTCTATAAAATGTAAAGGAAATAAACCAATTTACAATGAATACATATATCATACAATAAATGCTGAAATTCTTCGGAGATGAAGTCACGGTCCTTGAGTGTAGTCCTTGCCTTGTTGCTGTGAAGATTCGAAGTTTGAATTACGTTGATTGATTTTGTCCATAGGATGTGAACTCTCTAATATTTCCTTAACAGGCCCCCACAAGATGGAGCATCCATTGGAAACTCCAATCTTGGAACGTGACATAAGAAATTTAGATGGTGGTAAGGATTTTGTAAGGATATCGGCTAGTTGGTCATGTGTAGAAATATAGGAGACTGAAAGAGAACCATCTTGAACATGGGATCGGACAAAGTGGTAATCGATAGAAAGATGTTTCATACTTGAATGTAAGACAGGATTAGCAGAAAGAAAATTTGCTCCTAAGTTATCACATAGAATAAGTGGTTTAGTAGATGAAGGAGAATGAAATTTAGAGAGTAAGTTGCGAAGCCACAACACCTCAACCGTACAAAAAGCAAGTGAACAATACTCAGCCTCAGTAGAGGAACGAGCAATGGTCTAGTCAAAATAAAATAAATTATTTTAGTATGAAGGAAAAAATACTTTATAAGAAGGGAAATAAACTTTAGGGACTAAATTGAAACTTTTAAATAGTTTAGGATCGTGACTAAAAAGGTAGATGACAAACTTAAGGGCTGAATTCATAAAAACTGAAAGTTAGGAAACCTATTCGGCTAAATTGAAACCCATAGAACCGAAATATATAAATCCAGAACTCTGGGGACTGGTCTAAACATAGTCAGACGTTGGGGACCCGGGTGTTAAATAAATTTTTATAAAATTCCCAAATCCCCACCCAATCGGCAGAACCCATTTTTTTGGAAATCAAGAACAGAGGTTGGAGCCGAGTGGGCGTGCGTGCTTGCTTGGAAGGATTCTACGCAGGCGAAAGGGATTCCGGCGAGAGTGAGGGAGGGTGACCGGGACTAGTTCGGTCGAGGTCTAGTGCGAGCGAGAGAGATGCGACTGGTCGTGGTTGGCCAGGGAGTTTTTGGGCTCAAGATTTTGGGAGTCGCGGTTCCAGCGAGCGCTGGGTTTGCTGGCAGGGACTTAGCTGTTCCAGGGCGTAACCGTGGCTGGATTTGCCAACGATCGCAGTGATGTTGTGTGGGTTGGCTTGGTGTGGCAGCGGGAATGGAGATGGATTGGTGGTGATGGTGCCGTGTGTTGGTTTGAGGGCTAGGTGAAGAGAGTCAAGGCCTTAGGTGCAAAATTGGTGTCGCAACTCAAGGACCGAGATGGAGGTGCTGTGGTGAGGCTCAGGCGACAGTGGCGTCGTGGTGGCGCAGAAGTTTTCCGGCATGATGGGTATTGGCCGGTGGTAGGGTGTTGGCCGGTGTGTGTGTTTGAGTGCCTATCTATCAATGTAAACTGTGATACTATCTAAAAGAAAACAGGAACAAATTGGCGTGGGAGACAGACCTGGGTTCTGAAGAGAAAAAGTTGTGAATTTCGCTGAGTGATTTTGTGTGAGAAGCCACGTACGTCTTAGGGGTTTATAGGTTTCAATTAGTGTTTTAATTCAATTGGCTGTTGGATGGAATTGTG